>JAQMCW010000036.1:13208876-13222089 GCA_030068335.1 Chrysichthys cranchii | reverse complement strand
GGTCACTTCCTGTTTACAGCCTGTTTACTAGCTGAAGCGGAAGTGGCGTACACCGCCACTGTGTGTTCATCCGCTGAGGAAATACAGTGTATATTGTTTTATTTCCATTTAAATGTTCTTTTAATGTTTGAATTAACATTTTTTTTATTATTACATGTTATATTTTATATTCCAGAGTCCTGCAAAAGGTAAAAAATTCTGCGACTCAAAATGTGAAAATCCGCGATGCACTGAACCCGCGACGGGGTTCAGTGTACTGCAATCACGACATTACTCAGCCCTACTGATCAGTAATAAAGTGAAAAGCTTTGACATAGAATGATCAGTAAAGCAACCCGTTCTCTAAAAACACACACACACACACACACACACAAACGCACATTGAGCTCTAGTCTGTGCATTACTGCATGCGATAATCACTACACTCCATACAGACGTCACTGCTCATCACATGTGGGTGTCCAGCCCTAACGCTCTCAGACACAGCATGCAGGAACGGCCTATATGATGTGCGCGTGCGCCCACACGCACGCAAACCCGGGCAGACGGTCAAAAGCCACCTGTCTCTGCCAGTCACGTACACCGAGTGCTTATGACAGCCAGTCTGAGCATTGTGCATGGAGGACTTCGAGAGATGTCATGGCCCAAATGCTTGGGTTAGGTTATCTTGCAAGCCTGCACCAGCCATATAAGGACTGACGCAGTACCGGGAAAAACAGATGCACATGTCAATAGGGGAAAGAAATCTCCAAGAGGGAGGGAGCAACAGAACGGGGGGGGGAGGCTTAAAATAAAACAGCTAGTTTAGTTTGTTTGCTTGTCTGTCAGAGTTAACTCTTCAAGCACTTCAGGTGTAAAGACAAACAAAATGCCGAGCTGCTCAAAAAGGCTGCCCCCCCCCAAAATACTTTTCTATATAAAACCAATTCGAGGTAACTTACAGAGAAATGCTTTTCCATAAGAAGAAGAAACATGGTTTGCAATAAGGCCACACAACTTAGCAGCATTACCTAACGCTAGCAAGAAATGCTCTCCGCCGGATAAAAAAAATAATAAAAAGTGGGCAAGCGACAACACTGTCAGCGAGACAGGCGATCCTACTATTTGTAACTGTCAGAGAGGAACAGTTGGACACATGACCTTGTACGCGTCCTTCAACAGAGTGTGTGTACACACAAGCAGCAGGGCAGAGGGACACTAGCAGCTGCCACCACTTTTCCAGCATTCCACTGTTTATCTTTACTCTGTTGAAAACACAACTGGACAAGTGGACACACCTGACTGGGGAGACTTCGCTTTTTGACACTCAACAGCTTGGCGTCGTCTTTTATAAACCATTAAAAACCATTGCACACAAAGTGGCCGACAGAATGCCAATACTCCCTGGCATCCCAGCCTGCAATATGTAAATCGTTTACCCCTTTATTGTGAAGTATCTCTTCCACGCTTTCTTTGACATTAACAAAACCATGAATGCAGTCTGAGCAAGATGCTTCAGAAACAAATCCTTGGTGACCTCCTTCTATTGTCCTCATAAAGGACAAAGTCACTTCCCCATCAATCATTAGCCTGTAACAAAAGTGAGCGCACATGACCTAAATTCCCAAATATCAGCAGCAGGAGGAGAAATGCGAGCAATACTGTACTCCATTTCTCACATCACAAAGAAGGCACACACAAAAACAAAAAAAAACAACAAAAAAAAAACAACAACCAACAGCTGTATAAAGAAAGAGCTCGCTCGAGGATGTCAATATTTCTGTGCTGCCCTTTTACTGATTTGGTATAAGCTGAACATAGAGAAAGACAGTTTTACAGGTACACTTCCAACAAATGCATTTAATATCACTAATAGTGGATCCGCAGTGACGTTCGGTGAGGTTCATAAAATAAAAAAAAAAAAACATAAAAACTGTTAATTCAAACATATTAAAAGAATATTAAATCGAAATAAAATACAGTATGAATTTCACCAGCGGATGAAGACGCGATGAAAACGCAGTGTACGCCACTACCGCCTGAGCTAGTTCCGTATCCTGGGCTCTGATTGGCTCAGTGACCGTAGCATCAGTCTGTTTGCTTTCCCGCGCTGTGGCCATGCGTCTCGCCTTGTCCACTTCACATCGATGTCTGATCGCTGCGTGTAGTATTGCTCTGCGGTGTTGTGCTTTTGTGAAATTTTTGTAAAAGCCCTACGATGTCACCCAAACATTCTGCGTATTCTAAGGCTTCTGGCAGTGAACCCAGGCACCAGAGGAAGACGCTTACCATCAAAGAAAAGGTGGAACTTCTCGACATGTTAAAGGAAGGCAAAAGCTACGCGGCTGTAATTTTATATGTTGTTAAAATTACTGTGTTTAAGAGCATGGGAAGTGTTTATAAGAGTGTGGGAAAGGTTAATAAGAGAGTGAGAAGGGTTTATAAAGCCTTACAATATATATAAATAATAAAATAAATATAAGGTAGCTACTTCGCGGATTTCACCTGGAATGTAACCCTCGCGATAGGTGAGTGATGACTGTACACACAGGTTGCTAAAGTGAGCAGATACAATAAGTGGTATGAGCTACAAAGTCTCCAGACTACACATTTTAATTCATTGTATTGGCCATATTTAACCTTCATATAAAGTCCATACCATAGCTACCGTGAAGGCTAGTGGGAACTGCCGACTGCCACACCGCTCTTCGTCTGCAAAGAACCACGCTGAGAATTTAGGCCACAATGTGCTGCGTTCTGCTTCCCGTGAGAACTGTTTCCATGAGCAAGGCGCGTTTAATACCGAAACCCCTGATTTCACTTCCTGTAGTACCTCTTGAAATTATATTGGTTTGTTGGTGCTAATGGAGGAGTGGGCGATATGACAAAACACCAGATCACAATATCTCTCCCGGCACTGTGCAAGAGCCTTTTTTTTTTTATATTTATTTATTTATTTTAAATACAAATTTTGCTACAGATGTTCATTTTATGACTTCTGCATTATTGAGTCTGTACAAAAACACTTTAGATATGCGAACATTACTTTTCCCACCAAAAAAAAATAAAAAAATGTCATGTTACCGAAAATTTTTTAGATGTCAGTACAAAAAAACCCAAAAAACCCCTACATATTACACAACAGATCACTTTTCAGACAAAGCATCATAACGAAAAGTTTCATGATGGCACTCTCTACAAAAATAGTAAAAAGTTTAAAGTAGTAGTAAGCTAAAGGTGTAAAGTCTAAGTGCCAATTTCATCATATTGTCACACCATCTACAGTATTATCAGTAGCATTATGATATAACAATCTACCAACACGACAATACGGACATTGCAACATCACATGGCTCAGCCGTACTTTAACGCACGAGCGTGCTCTAAAAACAAACAAAGACAAAAATGTGTCTTTATTCCAATAATCCAAAAACGACTGTTTCACATAACGTACTGTTGTTCAATAGAACACCACATGTGCAGTATACTGTAAGAAACATGCACTTCCATAAGTCACTTAATATTACTCATTAACAGAAATGAAACTTCGCCTGTCAGACACAGCTGCAGGCGTGGGCTGACAGGAAGTGTGTATCATATGTATGTGGAGTATGTAAGAGTGCTTGGCCAAAGCTGTGGTCAGTGTAGGGGGCTTTGTGGCAACACCTCAGTGGTGTTCTGCAACACTGCAACACAGACCAACTTCCCCTGCTAATACCTTTAACTATGCTTACTTTTTGATCCTCCACAGTCTCACACACTAATACTAAGAAAAGAAAACAAAAAAAAAAAAAAAAAAAAGCTATAAAGCCGAGCGCTGAAATGCCTGCACACTGAAGTTTATTCATGGCAAGGTCCTAAACAACCACATTACACTCGTCTCTCATAACCTACAGCCTTTACTGCAGAATGCTCCACCACACGTTAAAGGAAACCTTCAAACCCATTAAATCTTTATATTGAAATATTTGTGCTACACAAAGGCAATACTTGCTTAGCGATTCTTATCAGTGTGTCGGCTGGTGCTGCATCTCAGCTGTGTCCATGAGAAGTCAGCAGTTGTGGGTCACGCCGAGATCATAAGCGGACGTTGCTAGCACGGGTACAGTGACGTTCAAAAAGGAGACGTTTTCCATTTTGATCCTAAATGTACGGAATAATGGGCAGATTTTGTTCAACAGAGAACTTGTTTTTATTTATTTATTTATTTATTTATTTATTCTTTTAGACTTCAAAATGGTCTATTTTCACACAGAAGTACTGGAAACAACAAAATCTGAACTCTAGTTAACAGAGTTAAGCAACGCGTCTACACTACGCACCTGCAAGGAGCTACAGCAGAGACTCAGCTGGGATAGTTCCCAGCGATCAGGGAAACAGCAACCACGATGTGCGTTTGATCGAGGAGAGCAGTGTTAGAAAGCTGACGCTCTGGAACCTTATCCGTTTGAGCAAAGTGTATAGATGAGAAGGTGGAGAGACTGAAAAAATAAATAAATTTAAGTGTGGCTGCTTTGTGGGCTTTACACGGAGACGAAGCGAGGGCTAAAGCCCACTGGTGCTACCGTAAGCCGAAACAATTATGTAAAGTAACGACGGACCAGCTTCTTAATAAAAGCTCAGATCAAACACAAAATTAATTCCTAAAATGAACTGAGCAAGAATTCTGCGCTTGCCATCCAGACCATTTTTTGTTCCCACATAAAGTTTCTCAAAGAGACCACCTGCAAGAAATTGGCTTAATTGATACTAATTACTGAGATATTTGAAATAGAAAAGATGCCTCATTAAGGAACAGATCAAACTGGTGACTGGCAGAAAAATATAGCTCCCCCCTCACCCCCCACAGGTTCATCCCTCAAAGCAGAAACACATAAGCGACTCGGGAGGAAATATGACACAAGTGATGTAAACATAAAAGAACATCTTTTTGCAGTTAGACCCCCTAAGGTGTGAGAGAATGCTCCACTGACCTGCGCTGCCCGTGCTGGGTGGCCTGTGGGGGGCGCCAGCAGGCACCACGTTTCTTTGAAGAGAGGTCTGGGGAGGAGACAGCATGGTGGCTTCGCTTAGTGAGGCGGCAGCAGCAGCTGGCAGGCCCTGGCTACTCAGAATGCCCCCGGGGTTGTAGCTCATGGAGTTGGGGTTTGACACCGGCACGGCCACATGCATGGAGAAATTCTGCTGCGGCAAAGCTGTGGGCTGCAGGCAGAAGAACCAACGCACACCAAGCAACAAATGCACACACACACACACACACACACACACACACACACACACACACACACACACACACAGGTTTAGTGGCTCTTGATCAGAGAAGTTATCAAGTACAAGCACTACAGAATAACCTAAACTCATCATTCCGCCACAGACGCTGACGTGGATTTTATTCATCCTTATTTCATCCTTATCCAGTTACTTTTACTCACAGCCAAACAATTCCAGGGTTAAACTTCATTTTAGCTTCCTGTGTGAGCACGTACATATCTCCAGGCCTCTATCAGCAGTGAAAGACGACTTCTGGCCTTTAGTGCTTTTAACAAACAATGGAGTAAACCAGAAGATGGATAGCACAGTGGAGGAAGAAGAAAAAAAGGTAATCTCTCGAGAAAAATCTCAGGATCACCTTCAGCTATCCAGTGTAAGAAACACGGCCAACTGTCTGTTCTAGGAGCGTTTTTGCACTGCGCACGTTTGACCTTTGATCTGGTCGGCACGCATACCAACAACGGAGACCCTGTCTGCATGGATTAACATGCATATTATATATATATACACACACACACACACACACACACACACACACACACACACACACACACACACACACACACACACCCATCAGTATGACATCACCATTCCAGCACGGCAATAGTCAGCACTGCACTCTATTACATTATGACAAACGTGAAAAAGAAATGCAATTTTGTTAGATCAGACTTGCATTCACTACACCTGCAAATCCATACAAATGATTAAGACCTCATGCGGAAGCTAAGCTGGTTTACCTTTCTAGTGAAATAACGGACCATATAAAGAGTACAGGGTTTACATTCTAAAGTACATTATATAAGGGCAGTGCAGTGCTGATTCACCTCAGGGATTTCTGGGTGGGGTCAGTGTGAGCAGTGAAAGTGAAACCACTCCATTGGCAGCACACTACAGTGAGCGCGTTAGTGATATTATTAGTGTGTTAATGGCACAAAGAAGTGGTGCTTTGTTCATGTGCAGGTTGGACAGTGGAGGTGGCTTGTCTCCTCAGATTCTCAGGTGCAAAATGTTATGGTCACCACTCACAATAAGATCACCATTGTATCAAGTGGGGGGGTAAAAAAAAAAACCCTTAAAATGTAAAATGTCTTCTGGTTGTACAAAATGTCTTCATATTAGCTTGGCGAAGTCTGGAGCTCGATGAAGCAGGCTGATTGGGGAAACGATTGATGCCTTTCAAGGAATAAAGCAATAGGCCGGTCGAGGAAATGGGTCTCTAATGAGAGAACATGAGGCAGAGAAAGAGCGAGGATTGCTCAAGTTCTGCACAATCCTTTTCTCTCACACATGACCCAGGAGTAATGCAGCTCCGAAGGAGAAATATTCAATTTCCAGATCTACGAGGAGGCAAAAATTGGGCACGTGGAATAGAACGCATCAATCACGGCAGCTTTCATAATCTGCCTATAGTCGTCCTACTACAGTCATCTAAAGGGGACGTCCCGGGGAAATATTTTCCATGGTAGATTAAAAAAAAAAAAAAAAAAAAAAAAAAGACTAAAAAAAAAAAAAAAAAAAAAAACGGGGGGCGCCTCATTACGTGAGGTGCTCGGGTACAATTCGATGAATTGTTGGATTCAAGGCAAAGCCTAAATTTGTGATACGAGCTCTGTGGTCAAGCTGTCCAAAAAGGGTGACACCTATCCAAACAATGTGATCTTATCGGGGTGTACGAAAACAGCGCAGAATTAAATAATGAACAGAAAGAAAACAAAATACACTTCTAACTACAAAAATGCAAAAGGTTAATACGTAAAAATAAATAAATAAAATAACAAAAAAACTTTTTTTTTAAAGGCCTGCATAAAATCGTGGACAGAGGTTGTAAGGTGCGGGTAATGAGGGGAAAAAGGAGAAAAACAAAATAGGGAGGGAGCATCCTTTCTGCCACAAAGCCAAGCAAAAATATTACATTTACTTACGATTTTATGATTTCGCATCATATTATCAAACTCCTCATTAATTTTTTTATATTTTTCTTCTGTGTGGGGTGTGAGGACATATGAGGCATCAGGGTCCGGGCTATCGCAGCCTCTGTGTTCTTTCTTGTTTAAGGCCTGTAGTGAATATCAACATAGAAACAGGGATCAACAAAAAACTGCAGAAGAGAAAGCAGTACTTACACCAGAGCGCTTGTATATTAAATCGCTCTCTTCATTTAGTTTGCCCAAACGGTCATCCATGAGGGGACTATGGCCAAAACAGTCATCAGGATCAGGACTGGCACACTCACTATGGCCTTTGGTTCTTAATTTCTGGAATAAAATTGGAAAATTCACATACAATGCACACAGGCACATGCAAACACAGTGAGACTTGAGCAGGCTTCCTCTTCGGAGGATACCAAGTACGTACATATACACAGTTCATCACCTACGTAGACCCACCGTATACACTGGGTGTTTAATACAATGGCACTATCTGTATCAGTGCCCAAACATCTGTTTCGGTATTTGAATTTGAACTAGAAGTGGGTGTGACCTCTACTGGAAGGCTTTTTATTATTATTATTATGATTATATAATATAATAAACAAGTGAGTTCACAAAACAACAATCAATCAGGGTTCAATAAATCATACTGTTTACAGTTGACACCAATCAACTGCCACCTTCTAATATTTGGTTTCTTGTGTTACAGAAAATCAGACAAGAGCCCAGATCATGCTATCAGACCTGGTGCTGCTGTGAGTCAAAATGGGGTCCTTTAAACAACATTTCATTATAGTGCCTGTATGATTTCCCAGGAAGGCTGAGTTTTGAAACCGTGATGGAGAACACTCACTAAAGAACTGGTAAAAAGTGTGAATTATTTCTTGGAGACCGCAGCAGAGACATGCTAAAAATCCGTATTTGCATCTGTTTAGAACGCATTATGCATCCGTCCTGAATAAGGCATCTGTACGGGGTTAGAGCCAGGACATCTACCCTGACCCTACGTACGGTAGATGTTCTGTGCAGGGTGACGGTTCCCGACTGCAACATGTCAAGCTGCACACAGCGTGTCAGCCTCTGTCCCACCCAGTAACACACTGAAAATGGATCATCACCCAGCCCAGCGCTCATGTGAACAGTGGATCATTCTCAGCACAATGATATAAAGGGAACATTTTAGAAAGGCTGTGGCACCAGTATGAGTGTATCAAGCACAGCAGCGTTGCTTCCTGGCCCCTTTATTAGACCCACATACCTTAGATTAGTCCACCCTTTGAACGTGCAGTTATCCAGTTTCTGACAGGATCGTAAGGGGTTGAATTTTAGGTGGCAAACTAGGAGATATTTAAAGAAAAATAAACAGCTGAGACCACTTTAACTGCCATGCCAGTGTTCGTCAACCACATTTTGTGTATATAACATGGTGACAGTAGGGTACTTTGCACAGTGTGGCCAGCTGTCCACTGACTAATTAACTAAATGTGTTTAACACGGTGATGCTTGCGCCCCAGCTACGCCGTTAGCCACTGCAGAGGGAACTGGGAATTCTCTTCTTGTACTTTAAAACCATTTAGCACTGGAGAAGCCAAATCAACGTTCCTTTTATTCGCTGTCTATATCTCTCATGAACACTCGTATCCTTGTTTAAACTCTGTGTGTGCGTGCGTGTGTGTGTTTCAATACATTTTTCATTATTTTTCAGTTAACATAAGCCACCCAGCTGGATGGTGGCTTCACATAAGAAGGTCCCACGGCGCAGCCATTTGGAAGCTGCATTGAGCTCCTTCCAGCACACTTGCCACTCACAGAGCATGTCAAGTGCTAAAATAATGGATTGGCATATCTGGCTACTAATGCTTATTTGAGCATGAAATAGGCTGATTATTCTGATAAGAGAAAAGAGTACATTTGTATTGATCTTCTTTCATGGGAAAGCGATTTTCTTTTGTGCATGAGAGTGTTTGGAAAATTGGCGCAATTTGCTGTTCTGATCAATGTGCGCCCCCATTAAAAAGACACGCAGCTTAGGTTGAATTTGTTTCTGATGACATAGTTATGTTGTTTAAAGGAACTCTCATAGACACCTTGTGTTTGTGTGTGTGGTACACGTGTGTGTGTGTGTGTGTGTGTGTGTGTGTGTGTGTGTGTGTGTGTGTGTGGTACAACTGTCATTCTCAAGCAGGTATGAAGCACAACAGGGTGACATTTTTCAGCATTTAGGCATTTATGCTGCTTTACTCACTTTATGGAAACAATTACATATGCTTCTATTAAAATGACTATGTGCAGCTTGGTTAATGTAGTACTAAAAAAAGTTCTTGATGGGATGTCGTCGAAAACTTTAAGGCTCATAAGCTGCTCTGACTGTGACTGTGCTGTTAAAGACATATTTGTCTCCTGCTGCTTTACCAGAGTTTAACCAAATGCATATCTTTCAAGTCATATGCATACGCACGTGCATATCCACACACACACACACACACACACACACACACACACACACACACACACATGCACACGTTCCCTGTACATAACGACATTTTAAAACAACGCATCCTGCAGTGTCCACTAATGGTTTGCTGCTGACAACTTCTGAGGCGATCAGCTTGCCCTTACAACTCTGGGTGGGTCGGCTAGAGTGGCTTTTGCTCGCTCTTTCCGAGCAACGCCTTCCTGAGTCATTTCCTGTTTATTGAGGCCTCTCTGTAACCCAAACGCCTGTGTTTACCCGAGGAACTATGCACTTTCTCCCCAAGAGTGCCACAGATTCCATCAGGACCTGCAAATTAAAGCCCCAACCTGTTCATTATGTGGGCAGTAGTGCGGTCAGGCCGGAGGACTGGAGGCGGAATAAGGACGGGACAAACGAACCCCAGTGGCACACCCAGTGCCTGTGCCAGAACACAAAGCAAGAGCACATAATGCAGGTCGGGAAATATGTGACACAGAGACACTAGGACACGCCCAAACAATGAGGGCCTGTTCGCGCATGCCGTGGGGTGAAGGTCTGTGATAGATGGAGCTGCCACATTTATTTTTCGCTGGCTCAAGCGCTAGGACTGGGAATAATACAGAATTGGGAGAGGTGAAGAAAACCCAACACTATATACGTGTATAAGAGCTGAGACAGGGAGTGCATTACAGACCAAAGCGCGGGATGGCACACTCGTAAATCCTTCTTAAATGACTTGGCACGTTTCGGCTGTCCCGCGGACTCTGCCTGCGGCTCTCAGTAAACGGATCACTAAATCAGCACATGGCTAAACAGGTGGCCCTATCCCCAGCACCTGCCAACCCGCCTCGCTGCCCAGTCCAGCCAATCAGAAGCCTCCGCACACCAACATAGCCTTAGAAGGAAGCCTGAAGGTCATCAGCTCTGACCCCCTGCAATACCTCCTGCCCCCAAACAAGTACCAACCCAACCATCACACTTGTTGTCATTTGACACCTTATTGGAGCCACAAATGCCCCAACATTGTATGAGGTGTTGCCAAGTGTTAATGCACATGAATGGATCTGGTTCCAGACTCCAAACACAAGGAAAAGCCTGGCAAGGGCTTTCATAAGTTTGTTTAAGTCTGATTTAAAAGAGTGTGGGCTATTAAACGTTCATGCTAATACAATCTTGAGTAGAAAATTAGAAACTAATACCTTGAAATACCCGCTCTTCCCTATGTAAATACGCACAGACACTTAAACACGATATCTCAGGAGAACATTTCAAAGGAGTACGAAACTGTTCACAACAGGCCCATAAAATCCGGCTAAAACGCATTTGTTTGTTTAGGTCAACCATTACTGATCAAATTATAATCTCAACAGATTTTTTTGGGAGCTAAAAATAGCGTTCAAGTGAAGTGCTTGCATAAGCCACCTACATTACCTGTTCAAGTGATGTACTTTCAGTGAAATGGCTGGGCTCTGTGCTTTGAAACACCATTAGCCCGCTGCAACCTTCTTGTGTCTGGGCTTTTTAAGCTTGACTTATTTATGTATTGTATGAGAATAAACGGTGACTGCAACCATGAGTCTTAAAAGCCCAACATCTGAAATAAAGGAGGAAAGGACTTGTGAAGGAATGTCTGAGAGAGAGGGAGAGGGGGGGGGGTGTAAAAGAGCTGCAGAAATCTAGAAATGGAGGAAGGCCAATCCTGTATCTCTTATGAAAACCCAGAATGAAGTGATACCACCATATGTTTTTGTTTTTAATTAAAATCAAACTTCAGAACAGAGGTTAAGTGACCACCAAATCTCTTCAAAAGCCAACGTGCTTGTCGGTTTTGTCGTCAACATGAAGGCCAATTAAACTGTCAAGCACGTAGGTTATATTTTGTTCTCTTCTCTAACAGACCACGGGGATTAGAAGTGAAGTGGTGTGCACGTGGCCACACTCGGTTTGAAAAGAACTTCCACCTAATGTTCTGTCTTAGAAGCTTATCAAAGTGGGCTTTCAAGTGCAGAGCAAAGCAAAATAAAATGACTACAGCAAGGTGGCTAAAAGGAAGCCTTTTATCTGCTTGGCAAGCATTTCTGCCTCGACATAACATCTGCACCGCTTACAGTGGAAGCACACTCTCCTGCTCTTTTTGACATAAACAAAGATGCATTATATACACACACACACACACACACACACACACACACACACACACACACACACACAGAGAAAGTCCCCTAGTTACGACGGAGATCCGTTCCTAAGGCCGGGTGTAAGTCGGATTTTGTTGCAAGTCGGATCTCTGTACATTATACTATAATGTACAGATGATATAATAAAGATACATAATATGTAATAATAATAACAATAATAATAATACAGTAAGTAATAACAATATTACTGTAATCATAATTTCCTTATTATTGTTATTACTAAAACATTTATTTAATAAAACAAGTGAAGAATTCATGACTGGACCTTTAATCCTGTGGTTTGCTTGCACACTGGAAGGGACATATCCTTTATAATGGTAGTGACCGTCAACCGACTAAGGCCAAGCAAGCGACCGGTGTTTGTTGGCGTTTCTCCATTTTGTGACCGCTTCACCATGTCTAATTTCACTTCCATGGTGATGGCTTTCCTTTTCTTCAATTCACTGCCATCAGAAGAATCAACCTTACGCATGGGAGCCATAATAAAGGGCAAAAAGATCAGCTACAGCAAGAACAGCGTAACACAGCCGCGGTCTACAGCGTATACTGGCCTAAGCGTGTTGCGCGCTCACGCTGTATTCCTACGCCGCACCGAACAATAAAAAGTAGTACCAGCTTGTGTCACGCACCAATGCTGTAACGTCGGGTCAGTGGTTGTATGTCCGAATTAGGGTCGTTATTTTAAGCGTTCATAAGATCGGATTTGGCGTAAGTTGTGTCCGTCGTAACCCGGGAACTGCCTGTATTATTGTTTTACAGGCAAAAGGTTTTTTTTTCATTGGAAATAATTAAAGCATTTAATTGGTTAGAAATATTAGAAATATGGCAGTGTTCTCTTTTGTCCAGTGCCTGGTCTTTCCTCAGATTCAGATTTCTTCCCGACTGGAGTGGAGCCCAATTTGGCCTTCTGTTGTTGCAGTCCAACCACTTCAATTTTCTGGTGTGTTCTGAGATCCTTTTTTTTTTTCTCACAAAAAAGTTACTGTAGTCAGCCTGTCTGCTCTCACCAGTCTAGGCGTTCGCCTCTCATTTCTCTCATCAACAAGGTGTTTCCATCCTCAGACCTTTTTTTTATGGGAGGGATTTTGCAGGTCTGTGTAAACTGTAGAGATTGCTGTGTGCGAAAAATCCCATGAGATCAGTAGTTTCAGAAATACAGTCGATCCTCTCATCTACGGACACCGGATATCGGATGCAACGGACAAAATTCGCTGGTCTGAATACACAATCCATTAACCAGAAGTTTAAAAATCCCGGGTGTTGCGAACTGAGTCCTGTAGTTCAGCAGTTGTCAGCTAGGTGGCGGTGGCGTGTGTGCTACTAGTTGTTTCCAAGCGTAGGTTGAGCTGTGGTCGTTGTGAAGCTGTACTGTTTTT
>JAQMCW010000036.1:13166126-13181910 GCA_030068335.1 Chrysichthys cranchii | reverse complement strand
AATACATACACACAGACAAATACATACACACACACAAATACATACACACACACAAATACATACACACACACACACACACACACACACATACACACACAGACATACACACACAGACATACACACACACACACAAATACACACACACACACGCAGACATACATACATACACACACACACACACACATACACACACACACAGACATACAAACACACACACACACACGCAGACACACATACACACACACACACACGCAGACACACACACACACACGCAGACACACACACACACAGACATATACAAATACATACATACATACACACATACACACACAAATACATACACACACACACACAGCAGACGACACACACAGGAAGCACATCATCCCAAGCCAGACTATAGTGAGGAATATACATACATCTCAGTGAACAAAGCCTAGCAGCGCTCCGTCAATAGTGATGTGTGTCTCAATCTAATCAGTTACTCAAAACATCGGTTCATGACCGCAGAAGACAAAGCATATATACAGAGGGCCCAAAAAATGTATACAAACTCCAACCATGGTTATCTACACCCACTTTTTACAGCAATCTAGCACACCACCCCCTAACACCGAGACCTGAGCGAGGAACATGACTTACAGCTACGCTCTGATGTCTATACAAGTCTAGTAACAGCGTTTATGAAGATATTTTTCATGTTGAAGCGTGTATCCATTTTTTTGGGCCCCTCTGTATATATAGGTCATGACATTGCTCCCAGACAACCCTCGCGTAGTCGCTGGTGACCGGAAAGACCGTGTAAAACCATAGAGATGCTTGAGATTACATCTGATGACTTTTTTCCATCACTGAAGCGCACACACAGACCCACCCACTACATGCATGTTGATCAGATGTGGTTCAGCAAACGTGCTTTCAAAACACAGAGAGGATACAACTGGAGAACACAGCACATCACCAGAAACCACTTTCAATATTCGAACACTAATTAAAGCCGTAAGAGAAGGCCTGTAATGGAAAAGCCGGGCTTAGAGTATCGACGTTTCAGAGGTCCACTCGTTTTTGGTCAATACGTAAAGATATCGTGGCACCAGCTTCACCTGACATCTAACAGATATCGAGTACTTGAGACAAAGAAGTCCAACTATGAGTCATGTGCTGCGTGACAAACTTTTCCCTTGTTCTTTTCTAACTTTGCTCAGCCTCTGATAAGGTCACTCTGATGACCTGCAATGCCAGACATACAGTAATTATATTAGCATTTCTCATCTAATTGTATGCCAGGAATGAAAAAGCTGACCTTTTCTTTCTTTCCTGTGTGAAAGTGTGCCGCTTTCCAGTGCTAACTCCGTTCCAGGTACTGTTTGGTCTGTCTCTGTTCGCCCATTCGATCATCTGCTCTTCTCTCTCGTGCCACGCAGCACCTCTACCTAACCTAGATGCTCACACGGCTTGTGAAAAGGTTTGATGTGAGTGAAAACGGATGTGTAATTGGGGGTGATGAACCGGGCGCGTGGAACAGCAGTAAAGAGAATTAAAAAAATAAACCCTCTTTTTGACCACTGCAACAGGAGATCTGGGAAACATCTCACAAGCCTTGATGATGCGGTGACGAGTTCTTTCTTTTGCGTAGCGTTGTATTATATAAATGCCTTTCGCGTAAATTGCTTAGCCAGCAAAATATGTTTCGTACTTTGTGTGTTTATCTGTTTATCTCACTACGTCGGTGGCTATGCATGCGCACACATGCTTGTCCGTGTGTCTGTGCGTGATTTTTGCCTCGGAAAATGACGAGGACTGGCTTGTCAGTCAAGCACTGAATCACAAGCTGTCCTTAGGGACAACAGCCAACGTGTACAAACAAGGCATGGTGGGCTGTAACAGTCTGGGGTAATGAAGGTGATGTCTGGGTCTGATATTTAACGGGGGAAAGGTTGGAGTGACGTTGGGAGGGCACGCATCGTGAGTGCTCCGGGTTCATTCCCATCTGAATCCCGTATAGTAGCTTGCTTCCGGACATTCCCAACATTCCTGGAGGAAGGATAACCAGGACCAAGATGCAGAACAAGGAGTTCAACCGAACCGTCTGATCAGATCAGGCTCAAATCAATCCACGGGTCCACAATTCATGGCTGCGCTCCACATTTGTGTTAGCCCAGAGGGCCAAGCAGGCCAGCTGTGACCGTGGTGGGTTGCCCTTGGTTTTATTTTATAGGTCTTCTGGTCTCTGCCACTCTTCACTTGTTGTGAATGAGGTGAAGGGGATCTGCACTGAAGTTAAATGTGATTAAAATGCACACTGCACAGGAGACATTTCTTTCATTTTCAGAGATACCTTAGCCTCCAAAGCCAGATTTCTAGTCTTTCCTAGAAAGAAATGCCCAGGAACCTTTTAGTTTCACAGAAAATTCGACTGACGTTGATTGGCATGACACGTGATGATCTACAGACCCACAGGCTTGAGAAGCTACCTCCAACAAAAGCTCTTTAATAATGGAATTCTTGGACCATGTTGGATTTTTTGGGTTTTGTTTTTTTTTTTTTTGGTTTGTTTGTTTTCACTCAAGTGAGTCTATTTTTCACCAAAAAGTTCATCGTGTCAGAGTGTTTTTCCGCTGGAAACAGGTGCAAGGAAGTGCACATGCACGGGGGTGCAGATAGCCAATCAGACTGCAACTTTCAAGATCCTGACGTGTGGTCAGAAAAGAGTACAAATGTTGGCTGAGTGCCCGAGGTTCAGATCAGTGACGTACACGGCGCGCTGACGTTGACGGTTAATACGATGGCCACAGGAAATGCTTCTAAATGGCTGTCAATTATTTCCATGCTAATTTGCACTCATTTCTCAAACACGCCCGGGCCGTGTGAAGTAACCCGGCTAACCTTCTGAATCGACAGTACGGGAATCTAACCTCGGTTTAAACCTGCGCAGCACAATAGCTCATCCACAGCAACCGTCATCTTCGACTATGAGTTTCTTGTATTTTGTACGATCTGCACGTGTTTAGTCACAATGTGTTAAAAAACCAAAACAATCACGAGATAACATTTTTGCTACTGCCATGCAGCAGCTGCTAATTAAAATCAAAAACCACAAGCTTGTGGGGGCAAGAAATTCATGACCACTCACTGAATAATACAATCATGATCTGATGCACTTAGATGAATTTGTTTTTGCTATTACAATGAATCATCAGACGCTGCGCGGTCTCACAGCTAGGACGGGAGGTGGGGGATGAGCTAAATGTTGACATCAGGCAGAAATTACACACAAAAGCCACCTACACCATTTCCCCTCAAAAACCTACTACTGCGAGCTAATGTAATAATTACACTAAAAACAAAACTGACTCCACGGTAAATAATCTACACCAAACCAGACGGATGTCGCATAGCCAGAGAGCTAGAGTGCTCGGTATCTGAAAGCCTACCTCAAACTTTTCCTTACCTTACTTTTCCTTACTTCTGACTAGCTCAACCGCGCCATGTCCCCGATTTCCCCCTTTGCAGCCCTCCTTTCTATATCGGACATGTTTAAGGCTGTTAAAAGAAACAGTGTTAGCTCGAGAGCTTTTAGAGACTCGAACTGGGTGAGGAAGAAGGAGATGTGCTTTTCTCTTAAACAGATGCTGACACACAGATGATGTGCGATCGATGTGAGAAAGAGAAGACAAACAGTGAAAGAACGAGTGTCGTGAGCATGCCGCGCGCGCGTGCGTGCCTACGTCAAATTCAGCCTGAGCGAGGGCAAGCCATGCTCCTCCCAACAGCGAAATCATCAAACTTTTAATGACTTGGGCAATTACCCCCAGTGAGCCTGTTTAATGGGGTACAGAGGACGTTGTTAGGCAGGAGAAGCACACGGGCACGCAAAACTTTATTTAAAAAAAAAAAAACAACAACAACAAAACAGTCTACTGAAAAGATACGCGGTATAATCCCTTTCGCCTCTCGTCTCAATCACTCTCTCTCTCCACTTAAACAGGTTCCATTGCATGCTTTCGCAAAACTGTCCCCTGGAGTCCTTACATACAATAGCACTTATAATATTACGCTCTGCTATCCATGAGCCAAAGTGCTGTCACTACACAATCTGTCTAACTGGAGAGCGGGGTTTTATTCCAGGAGAGGCATCTCTCATTAGAACCTTCGAGTCCACTAGAGTAATTAAGACCCACTTGATTGCGGGAGCTCATTTAATAATAGCACATTTCGGCCCGAATCTTCCATGCTGTCCAGACAAGACAGGTGCACGTCATCGTCAAGGCTAGTAATTACAGGCTTTGAGAGCTCGAGAAATAAACCAGAGCTCAGACCGCGGGGAAAGACGGACGGGCAGAGGAGAACGGAGGAGGGAGAATCGGAGCTTGTTACAGGATAATTCTGCCCTCCTGCACTATTATGGCAGAGATCTGCCCCTGCACAGCTTTGCAATTAGCTTGTCAGGACCAAGCGGCGCTGTGAGGCTCCCCGCTTCCTTTCGTTCCCGTCTTTTCCTCCTTTCCTAGTCTTCCTCCTCCAGGATGCGTTTAAGGGGCAGCCGGGGGAACATTCCTGAAGGATGAGGCACGCGGCCATGACAGGGTCTACACCTCTTCCATTTTTAATACAGCGTGAGCGTGCAGCGTTGAGCCAAGAACAGAGAAAGAGTCTCAACTGGTATCAGCACAAAATACTGTTAGGGTTGCACTCAGCCCACTTGGACACCACGCAAACCCGATGGCTCAATCAGCATCGACTGCACAGGCTTCCAAACAGTACGCACAAGAACGCTGGTAAATTCAACGTGCAGCACAAAATGTCACCCTGAACCCTCCAAACTGCGTCGATATCATGAAATACGCTGTGAAACCAGAACCGTGTCCCGTCTTGATCTCGCAGAGGAGACATCGCAATTACAGACCGTCCGACTCCTGGAAGTCTCTACCAAATCCATCAGGTCAACAAGGCTTCTGAAGACATGTTCCATCATGCTGGAAGACGCAGTGCCCACGACTGGCGGTTTATTCGATTGGCCTCCTTAAAACGCTTTCTCGATTCAGCGCAGCGAATAAAGACTGGTGCAGATATACACCCAGAGCTTATAAAGTTCCCACAATGAGCCTGCTATGCCAACAAGCAGCTTTAGAGAGACAGCAAAGATCACATTCTACAGAGGAATACATGGCCGTGCGTACACACACACACACACGCCACAATAAAGCAGGTGAAGGCATCTCCGTCTAGTCTCCAGTGAGAAGTCGTCACCAATGCCGCCGATGACCGACCTAAGATGCCGATGTGGACGTTTGAAATCTCCTGGATGCAAGAACTATAAATTACAAGTCAGCGAGTGTCGTGTGTAGAGCTATGGTTACATGCGGAGGCCCATGTCCTGCTGAAATAACACGTTCCCAATGATGACTCGCAAAGTGGTGCGTTTTGGACAGCCACTCCCTGCCACTTCAGCCCGTATTTTTAATTCAATTAGACTTGAAACTCCTTACTCCAGCATAAATGAATACATTTCATTAATTCAGCAATGGGCAACAAAGTGATTATACGCTATCCCCCCCGTATTTCACAGTAGGGTTGGTTGGTTGGTTTATTTATTTATTTATTTATTTATTTATTTAATTAATTAATTTTGCTGATGCTGTAGGTCAGGCCAGAGAGTGCAGATGCTGATGCTCCACACAGCCGTCTCTCTGCCTGCCTGCCTCCGTGTTTGGATCCCACCCAGCACTGGTGTTATGCTGATAATTGGCCTGTCCTGTAAATTTGGAGTTTCTCACTCGAATGAACTGCAAGCTCCACACTTGCTGTCGGAGAGAAAGGGGATGAGCGGGAGCCAGTCGGAGGGTGGGAAGGGGGGGGAGGGGGGTGCGACTGGCTGTTATGTTATCACCCTCCAGAGAGCGAGCAAAAACCTCAATTAGCTTTCCGCCGGCACGGCATGAAAGTTCTTTCGCTGGCAAGACGGTGCAAATGATATTTTCAGCGGGTGTGAATGGGGCGTATCCGGGTTCTGACATGGTACTTCTTTCTCCGTTGTCGTATTCCTTAAACACGAGCCCTCTGACTTTTAGGGAACGCTGCACATGCGGGATAATGCCTGGATCGCGCGGGGGGCGCTATGATTGCCGAAGGATGCAATGGTTTACATCAGCCCAGCCCAAAAAACCCCTGTACGATGTGTTCTCCTTGTAAGACCGAGCACTGAGGAGTAGTCGGTGGAGACGTCCGTGAATGAAAGGGATGTGTGTGGGAGGCAGTGGTGGAGCAGTGCAGACTGAGCTGGTTTGCGCTGTTTATATTTAGCGTGCGCAGACTAGGGTGAATTCCAGCCTGTCTCTGTGGCTGGCCAGAGTTGGCACTTTTATTTTTTGCAAGAGAGCAAGAGGGAGACAACAGACAGACAGAGAGAGAGAGAGAGAGAGAGAGAGAAAGAGACCGAGAGAAGGATGCTGTGCGTCCTGCTGACCCTCCCTGCTAATGAGAGGGTGCTGTGGTGCAGTGGCCGCTCCTAATTACTAGCAAGCAGCTGCAACCACAGGGAGTGCAGGGCCCCCTCTGGGCCTGAGCCTTCCACTGAGGATAGCGAGGAGAAAAGAGAGAGAGAGAGGGAGCAGTCAGCCCTCTTCACCTCATTCACCTCTTGCTAGCCTTTGCTGGCTAACGCCAAGCTTTCTGCTGCCTCATCAACTTTCTCAGGGACTCAAATTGTAGGGTGGCGTGCGAGAGCCACGTCTGTATATATCTCTGTAAACGTGTCCTGGTCCCATTTTAACGACTGTCCGTGTGCTCGGCGGAAGATGGGACAGTCTAGGAATGTTACGCAGGAACGCTGGGCGGTCATTAGGTAGCCATCGCACTACTGAATCGGAGACCGATAATCGACTTGTCTCTCAGCTCATTCGGCTTTGGCTTTTGTCTCCATATTTAACCTAACAGGTGGGAATTGTGGGTGCTCCGCAAATACGTACTAATAAATCCCTAGTCTACAGAGGCATTCCTAGGACACGTTGAGCCCTAAACGGTTTCTGATGTGGTGATGATGAGCTGGGCTCCCAGGTCACGCACTTCACTGCTATTAATCCTATGTTCTTAAATAATAAATAAATAAATAAAAATCCAAAAAGCCTTTTCTGAAGGGTGTGTGCCGCTTCCTGAAAACAGGTGGAATCCCCTCTGAAACGGTAACATTCTGTTTTATGATTTAAGACGTTCCCCTTAAACCAGGGGTTCTTAAACTATGGGTCGCGACCCAAAAATGGGTCGCGAGGCCACCAAGAATGGGTCGCGAAGAACCTGAATTTGGGTCGCGCCCAAAAAAGTTTAAGAACCACTGCCTTAAACCAAAGTAAACGGTAGTGTTCGCTTTTTTTTTCTTTTTTTCTAATATTGTATAATCCCTCGTAGCTTATATGACCTCTGAACTCCAGAGAACATTACACAAATCGCATTGTTTCAGGCGGTTTGTTGACGTACAGTGCTGCCCCGTGTCTCGTCGGTGATCTGTTCTAGAAGGAGCGACGAGATTCGAAACTGACGATTACCGGATCCTTTTTTCCCCCCGAAGAATGACCTGAAAATGGATTAATCTTTTTTTTTGACCCCTACTGACCTTTACGCTTTAAAAATATATGTGCAGTGGGTCTGGGCAGGTCACACTGAGCGGCGAAATCGGTCACGCTTACTCTGCAGCTTTCAAACTTTTCAATGAGCTCCTTTTTTAAGTTCAATCGTGATTCTTCCTGATTTCCTTTTCGCCTTCTCTGCACTAGCTTTCTTTGGACCCACGTTTATAGCAAAAAAACTTCAAAAAAGCCACAAAAAAAAACTAGAAAATACAATCGCGGCACCCAGACCACGCGTAAGACTGACGCCGACTGAGCGTAAATGTTTGTTCACAAAGGGAAATCGCCCGGTTTTTCGGGATGAGTTCCGGATTTTCCGACGACCTCCGGCACAAAATTCTCTCATCGTTTTGGGACGAAAACCGAAAACGACGAGTTCGGATGCCGTCGAGTTCCATAGTTTTACTGTACTCCCAAGGAATTAAAGATTTATCATGCTTCATTGTAATTACCTTATTGTACCTCAGTCTGTCAGCATAAAGCACATTTTGAACTTTGTGGCAGCTTGAAAAGTGCTTGATAGACATACAACACACAGACAGGCAAAGAACTAGCTAACGTACGTACATACGTGCGTGCATGCATGCCGGCGTTTTTATTGTAGAGAAGGCACAGTGGAGCCGTTGGTAGCCTTGCCGCCTCACAGCTCCAGGGTCCATGATTCGATCCTGAGCTCAGGTTACTGTCTGTGTGGAGTTTCCTTTAGGTTCTCCAGTTTCCTCCCTTCTCCCATCTCCCAAAATGGTAGTAGGTGGCTTGGACTGTCAATGCTAAATTACCCTTTTGGTGTGAATGAGTATGAGAATGTATGTCTGCATGCTGCCCTGATGCCCCAACTAGGGTGAATTCCCTCCAAAGTACATGTTCTCACTGTGTCTGTGTGCACTTCTTCTTGGCTCTTGGTGGTAATAATAATAATAATAATAATAATAATAATACATGCATCTTCAGCATTTGTAATGGCGTGATTATGGTCAGCGTTGCAAAGAATCTGGAAACGCTGGTTGCAAGATGGAAATCCCTGCTAAATGAAATGCACCCACACATCATCCGCTATCTCCTGACTGGCATGTTTCTGAGAGACTGGAGGAAACTTGAAAACCCAGAGTAAATGCATGCAGACACAGGAAGGACGTGCACAGGAACTCCGCGCTGACACTAACGTGAGCTCGGGATGGAACGGGAGTTCTGCAAGGCAGCCACGCTTCCTACGACAACACCAAGCTAACCTATTGTTAGTACTGGAATTATTCATAAAAGATTTCAGGCACAATTTTACATCGATTCACATCTATTGGAGTCGTAACTGGTCACCATCGTTCAGGAAAAGGATCGACGGTCTCACGCTACGAGTCAAAAATTAAGTTGAAAGCCACAAACCTGGCGGTTCCTCTCGTCCATAATCCGGGTGATCTGGATCTTCTTCCGTCCCATCGTTGCGTCCTAGTCAGGCTCTCTGGCACCCAGAGAATATCAGAAAAACACCCGGGCTTGTCTTCCTCCGTTCCTCTAGCACATTGTACTCTCTCTCTTCCTCTCTCGATCTTCCTCTCTTTCCGAGTCTCCTTCTCGGTCTCTTGAAGTGCTCGCACCACTATCTGCAGAGAGAGAGAGCGACAGAGAGAGATTGAGGGAGAGAAAGAGAGCAAGAGTTAGTGACATTCGAACTCATAGGAAGTGCTGCGAGGCAGATGAAAGGAGGCGAGCACTCTGTGTTCTGTTGGCTGCCGTTCGTGGAGAGGATATGAGAAAGAGGCCCGTGATAATATCTTTTCTCCACACCTGCATTTCAGAAAACAGCTGGGGCTCAACACAAAGCCACTAATACAGAGCGGTAACACAACACAACGCAACGCAACACAACTGTACTCATCAGCCTCATCCCACATGCTCCAGCCATGCCCCATACAACAGTTCACTCGCGACAGTGTGTGTGTGTGTGTGTGTGTGTGTGTGTGTGTGTGTGTGTGTATACGCTTAAAGAATGCAGTCTGTCCGTTGTTCAAATGAATCCCCGACATGTGGAGGGGCGAAAATAAAACCCAAAACCTCGACTGCAACGTAGGGCGTTTTGCTGTCTGATGGACCAGCTCTTGATCAAGTGGGAAGTGAGATCTTGTAATCAATACGACACCAGAAAGCAGATCGGATCATCTGTCTGGTTTCAGAATGTATACTACCCTGAGAATGCCTTCTTGTGTTATGTGTTTGCTGTGCGACTTGTTTTGGGTTTTTTTTTTCCGTCTTTTTTTTTTTTTACTCAGTTCCCTTGCTCGGGTCCAGGTTCGTCTCCCACTGTCGCGCTGGAGGAGATAAACACGCACACCCATGCATGCCTCCAGAGACGGCCTCGTTCGCTCTCTCCTCCTGCCGGCTCTCGCTCTTAAGATGATTAAGAGTGCACCCAGGCTGATATTAGCCTTAAATCCTCAGGGCCCGGGATGAGGCAATTCGCACTGTGGGCCCGTGCTTCAGAGCACGCGGTGCCCCCGGAGAGCCCGCCGTCTGCCCCTCCTCTCTCGCCCTTGCTCCTCGAGCCAACCTGCTCACAAAGAACCCCGCAGCGGAGGCATTCATCATCCCTGTCCAAATAGAAAATGCCTAGGTAAACACATCTCTGATCAGAGAGTTGCAGCCGAGGAGGCCGGAGAACACTCGCTCCACTCCAGAGATGGAGAGGTGGCATGAAACGCAAGGCGTCCTTTTCTTTGTGGCTGGGCTCCGGCAGAATGTGATGACCAGGAGGATTGAGAGGGAGCAGAGGCACAGAGGACCAGTAATTAGCAGGTTAAAACCTAGACGCTGTCTGGGTGTCCGTGAGTCACCGCGTGAGCTTCGGCACTGCTGAAAAGTTTCGCAGGAGGTCACGTCCCTGGGAACTCACAGTAGGAAACTGTTACCACGCCAGAGCCAAATGAGAAAATTTCCCTATGGCACATGTGAATGGGCAACGCTGTTGTTTATCAGTGTACCATGTCCTGCGCAGCTCACGCAGCAGACTCACGGCCTACCCTGGCAACTTCTCGATTCTGTTCAGACATCTGAACAACAGAAACTCGGTAAAAACAATTCGCCGTCAGGCCATTTATTTTCATGACCTGTGAAAAAAGCAGGCTGACTGCGAGACATTTTGGGGAAAGATTTGCATTTTCATGATGAAGTTCTCCTCAGTACATGCACCAAGCAGTGTGAATGCGCAGGTTCTAACTATCAGCCCAGGATGAGGTCACAGATCTAGACTGGACATTTTTTTTAAAGGTTATCTTTGGATCAGACAGCGTCCCACAACACGCCATGCATGTTGCGAAATTAATCCTCCACCGGGTTTGGTCCATTTCAAAGTCGCAGGACTCTCATTTATCTACTAAATGACTAAGTGATGATTATAGAAAGACTTGTGTTTTCACCTTCCAGATGATTTAAACGACAGATGTGCAATTAGGGGTGGCACGGTGGCTAAGTGGTTAGCCCTGTCGCATGCAGCGAGAAGATCCTGGGGTCGAGCCCCGGGTTCGGCACGGGGGCCTTTGTGTGTGGAGTTTGCTATGTCCTCCCCGTGTCTGTGCGGGTTTCCTCCGGGTACTCCGGTTTCCTCCCACAGTCCAAAGACGTGCCCATTAGACGGACTGGCTACTCTAAATTGCCCATGTGTGTGAGTGCACCAACGTTAGACGGAGCGACATGTCGGTTGGGGTGTTTCCATGGTCGCGTTGGATGTCACGCTGTCAGGATGGCCTGTGACGACAGCGGACCCTGCACGGCGCGGGACTAACGCTAGGAAGAACAAGACGACGAACTTTCCTATTGTTTTCAGGCCTAAATATGATCATATATAAATGACAACAAACATCTAAAAGGAGTTAAACACACCCACGGCTCATCGCATAGTTTTCCGCTTATCCAAATGCCCACAGCTCTAACCTGTACTTGAGTGCTGTCAAGGCCATCTGCATGTCTGTGAGCACAATGCACCGTGTCATGATATTCTGTCGGGTTAATAGTGGCAGACACGCTTCAGTCCTGCGACCGGTGCTGAATAAAGGGAGCGTTCGCTCTGAAAGGAACTTTGGCACGTTCCTCTTTGTGTGTTGCCTTCGGATGATGCGCGATGAAGTAGCAAGATGGCAGCTACTCGGCCCTGACCTCTGCTTTCGCCCAGGCTTCTTGGACCGCTCGCCAGTGCCTCGTGGGTCCTTCTATTTCTCTCTTCATTTCACTCAAGCTATGCTTCATCCGCCCACTCGTCCTGACGCATTCAAGTCAAGGGCATCTGCTTGAACAGACCATAAAACAGGGTCTGAGCTGTGAGTAATGACCTGCCCTGAAACCGCTAAGTCAATCAATCATCCATCAAATATTACAGGGAGGATACATAAACCCAAACACTGGCACTAATGATGAGGTACGCAGACACGATATACGATGTACATAACCTGATGAACATGCTCTGGATCCTCCACTTCCCCCTTAGTGTTCCAGTGATACGCTGACCTATCGTCTGCTGCGTCCACTGCGTGAGATGTCTGGATGCGTCGTAAAACCGCAATCCTTGCGTGAGGCATCATCTAACTAAAGACGACGCGAGTCACGTGTGAAGGCAGAGTTGCTTAGACAATCAACACCTTGTCAAGTGAAATCCGGGGACCCGCGGAGTCTGTGTTATGTTATTTATTTATGTGTCTAGCGATGCAGCATACCTGGCACAAACGCTGTACACGACAGCAAGCCTGGGGCCTGAGCTCTGGTGCCAACGGTATTCACGTGACTATTAAGTAATCAGGTATTCTACAGTTTTACATTCTGCTCCTGCTGTTGTAAACTTTTAAAGTGCTTTAAAAACAACCGTACCATATAATAGGAGTCTAGGTCTTATGTGTTTGACGCGAATTCAGGCTAACAGCAGAGTATTAGCAACTTTCCATGAAACTCTGCTATTAATACAAAGTGCTACAAACTACAAATCCTGATCCAGAACCCATCTGCCTTCCTGTTCTCTGTTTAGGAAGTATCAGATGAATGTTTTCTGTTCTGTGGTCAGCTTCAAGGCGCATCGCGCACACGAACGCCAAGCCCTCAAACAGCACTCTTAAAAAACAACAATTTTCCATCATACAAGATGTCGTTCTATATCAGCGCAGTCCTGTATTCTGATTACTATATACCAAGAGAAGTGTGTATTAACATTACTCAGTATTGTCCACACACAGTAGTTTGTCACATATGATTAGGAAGCTGCATGCAAAAACTGAAATTAATACATTATATATACATATATATATATACACACACATACATACATACATACATACACATATATATATATACACACACACACATTATATGTACACACACACACACACACACACACACACTCGATCCTCTCATCTACGGACACCGCATTAACGGATATTGGATGCAACGGACAAAATCAGCTGGTCTGAATACATAATCCATTAGCCAGAATGTCCGGTACAAAAGTTTAAAAATCCCAAGTGTTGCGATCTAGTAGTAGTGGTCAAAGTACAGTGTTGCCTCAGGACTCGAACTCATTAGAACTCGAATTTCTTAAGAGTCGAACCAACCAGTCCTAAAAAAAAAAAAATGGTCTAGAACTCGATCTGAAACTCAGAAGTTGAACCGTGGACCTAAGATAACTTTTTTTGGGTAGATAACCAGTTTTGGGTATCCACAATAGCGGTGCAGTCCGGAGGACGCACGCCGCTCCAAGAACACTCCGCTGCAGCGCCACTGGTGCATACGCTAGGACTCCCGCCATGCGCGAGCGTCACGTGGGATGCTACAGGTGTTACGCATTTGGTAACTAATGACACAGACTTTAAAGAGACTCGCCAAGGTGTGACGCTTTAGATTGCATTCCCCGCACTATTGCCAAGCCTTGATTATTGTCTGTTTATGCTCCCTGGTTTTGACCCTTTTTCTATCCATAGCGCAGGGAAATGAGTCACGCGGCACTCCGCTGTCTCTCGGCGGACACAAAGGGTAATGCTTCAGTCTCAGCCTCGCATTCACTGTGATAGCATCGTTTGTTGGTGATGATGCTTTTTTATTAATAATATCAGGTAATACACTGTACTTTATATCATTTTGGTCGCCGTTGCTCACCAAAAAGTTACGCAGTAGTTGTACAAATATTACAACCTAAAAGTCTGAGACTTACGAATAAATTAACAAACACAGAGTAATAATAAACACTTTACAAATGACTGTTTTGATAAATGTGCTTAAATGTGTTTAGTATGTGCTCTTCTTGTTTTATCCTGTTCATTTTGGGTTTAAATGCTAAATGCTGGTTTTCCGTTATTTCTTATGGGGAAAATTCATTCAGAACTCGAACCTTTTAGGATTCAAACCCGTGTTCTGAACAGATTAAGTTCGAGTACCGAGGTACCACTGTACACTCATCACAGACATGAAGGTCATGGTAAAATTAGGCTTTCACTGACTTCTTGTTCAGTGTTCTTTCCTGTGGTAGGACGGATGCTCAGCATACATCTTTAACACAACAGAACAAGAACGAGCTTTCATTTATTTTCGGATTTCTACACGCAACACCGGGTCAAAATTATACATGCTCTTACTTGGATCAGTGGTGCTGAAAGTTCGAAAATGACTTAACTTTCCAAGGCCTCTCAACTTCCTCTTACTGATCATGACTGACTACAGCTGATAGCTTTCCTGTACCAACATAAAAAGTGTTTATGTGACAGCACAAATTGGACTGACCAACACACAGTACAATGGGAAAGTCCAAGTCCAAGGAGCTTAGTGCAGATCTGAGAAAGAGGATCACAGATTTACACGAGCCATTGGAGCCATTTATAAACAACTTAAGATTCCAAGATCATTGGGAGGTGTAGCAATAGTGTCAAGGAGATCCAAAGAGTCATCTTCGGCTAAGGAGGAAACTGAACCCAGGAACCATCAAGGCGCCGACCTGCCATGAACTAGGAGCTGCTGGGACACCAGGTCACTGTCTACAGGCGAGCGTGATATACACTGCCATGGACTGTGAGGCCACAATGACCCGAAGGTATATTTGGAAGAGTTAAGGTTAGCCCAAGAACACTGTACCAACTGGTAAGCAGCATCATGCACATTGCACAAAGTGGATGTAATAATGAAGGAGGAGGAATACCTCAGAGTCCTTCAGAATAACCACATTAGTTGGGTGTTCCAACAGGGCAATGACCCCAAACATACCCCAAAGCTGCTTGTGGAATGGATAACACAAGCTAACATTAAGCTGTTAGAATGGCCTTCTCAAAGTCTTGACCTCAACCCTGTCGAAAATATGTGGACTGTGCTTAACAGTCACAAATTTACTTGAACTCTACAAATTCTACCAAGAAGAGTGGTCAAACATCCGACCACAATTCTTCCACAAGCTTGTTGATGGCTACCAAAAGAGTCTGGTCAAGGTGAAACTTCTTACGGGACACTTAACCAAACGTTAGGTGTGCAGTATGGATATTTTGGCCCCGTACGCCTGTGCTGATGTCAGAAAACTCAAATCTAATGGAAACTTACATTTCTTTATTTATTTATTCAAGTAGTATGGTGTACAAATCATTCTGCAGGAGATCAAGACCAGTTCACAGAAACTGCTGAAAGCCTAAGTAATGACATTACATTCATGCCCATGATGAGTGCATGTAAACATCTGACCACAATGTGTCTGTGAGACATGCTGCAATGTTTCCTGCCTTCTCAAAAATTACCCTTTCTGAGTTTTGTCATTAAGATATTTCCACAGTCTCTGCTATATGACTCCAAGCGTGTAGGTGGACATTCAGGTGCTATTTCTAGTCAAATAAACCCATCACTGGGCAGTCACGTAACAAACTCACAAACTCGTTCCTAACGCAACTTTGGCATAGTAATTATAACCCCTTTCTACATACATGTACAAGGTGTTTCATAAAAAAACATAAAGAAAGAGAGAAAACACAATACAGGATCATCATGTACTGTTCCTGTGTGAACTGAATGATGAACAGATGAATTGGAAAATGAATTAGTGAAGAAAAGAGACCTCTCACTGAGAAGTGACACGCCCCCCCAGGCTGTGTTCCAATATCCATACTTTCATGAGTACACTTACACGTAGTACACAGTCCGCACTTACTAAGTGAACAGATTTCAGT
>JAQMCW010000036.1:12950014-12960414 GCA_030068335.1 Chrysichthys cranchii | reverse complement strand
GTTAAAATGTAAGCGCTAGTGACGCTGTTTCCGCTCATACGCACGTATAATATGTTCTGTGGTCGTACGCCATTTCCAATCCAAATGCAAAATGAATTTTATATATATATTTGCTAACCAGCTCTCTGTGTGCAAAGTACTGACCCATGCTCGCAACGTATTACAGTATTCCTCACAGTATGAACCCTCAACAAATATCAATGAGCAATTTGGGGTGTTACCTTAAATGTTATTCTAGTACAAACATTAACCAGACAAATTCTACCTTCAAAGACAGAGCCATATATGAGCCTATATCTTGCTTACAAAATACCAGCAGCTAATCACCCAAAACCATTAACATACTTGGTCATGGCTGCTGCTATAGCACAGCTTTACAATACGACGTCCATTCTACAACAGAAAAGCGGCAGAGCTCTTCACTGCAATCTTCCTTTCCTCAAGGTTTTCTCACTTAAGAACAGGCTTCAAGTAGAGCTCCTTTCACATCACATATGCCCAGCCCAGGACTGTCATGCTATTGACCTCCAAAGCCAATTTAATTATCCCAAAAGCCTCGGTCTGCCCAGCTGTCACACAAGTGGCAGGCATCTGCATTTAAGTTAAGCATGCTTCTTGACATTGCACAAGCAAGTACAAACACTGCATTTAGCTTATTAGACCTTTGGATTGGATTACTGGACAAGGAAATGTGTGGTGCCTTCAAGAGTATGCTTTTCCCACTGAAGAAGCTCACAAGAAGCCATGATTAATAAAATTAATATATAGATGTAAAATGATTTAATATAACATTATATTCACCTGTGCGATCTACAGTAACTTCTTAGAATAAAGGACAAGGTGTTTTGTGTTTATGCTTTTTTGTTATGTCAAGCTTTTGTGTGCATGTTTTTAGATTTACATTTTATCATCACAGTACTTAAAGCCTCTTTTCTTGCAGAGTTCAGAAGTCATTCCTTAGCAATAGGAAAATGGCTCTCTACATGTTACCCTTAACACGAGTTCCAAAAAGAAGCATCTGGAAGCAGTCATCACATGCATGCATGCATATATTATATACATAAAATCCTGTATATTTTGCACAATCCCTGATGTCCACTCGGCTTCATAAAGAGACCCGATATCCAATGGCGTGCAAATGAATGCTAGTCGAACACCTGGGTCCTCCTCAGAGCCTGAGCTGCTTCAATTAACCCAAAGCACAACAGGCCGGGTGTTTAAAACACACACATGATGTACAAGCTGCTTTATGATAATAAACACTTGAAATTCTAGCCCACGGTTCCACACAGACAACACAGTTCAGTTTTCAATGGACAGAGAATCTACGAGGCCTAGATTACTGGCAAAGGACACCTAGATGACAAAGCAGGAAAAAAAAGTTTAATAGCATATTAAATAGGGTTCGAGTCTGGAATATGATGATTTGACATTTGATTTTTCCCATGGTGGCAGTGGTAATAATACAGGAAATATACTGTGTGTATAATAACGAGTTTTAACTCCCCAACGATTACTATATGGAATGTGGAAATGAAATAATTATGTAAAAAGGTGCAGACAGAGAAGTGTGTATTATAATAAGTTAAACACTCTCGTCCCATGCTAATAAAGCAAATGGATGCCATACTGCCTGGAGAAATGTACCATAATCACAGGGTTTACTAAAATGACTGCATTGTTGTGGCACACACACACACACACACGTCACATGTGTAGGGCTGCTTACTGCTAAAACAACTAAGTCGCACCTCATCACATCTCATTCCTTGACTTGTCACTTACAGCCAAACCAGGTTCTGAACTTGACTGCAGGTTCAACTCACACGCCCTACACCACAGATCCACAGAGGTATTACATGACAACTCTCGTTCCATATCGCCATCATCTCCACGTCAGGCTCACTCGCCCGAGCTTCCCTTGGATTAAGGACATCCTTTCAGGTCCAATTCCAAGCAATCCTTTACCCATTAACAACAGACTTACAAAAGCCCCAACACTCGACACTCACAATATTCATATATAATGGCGTGAATATATTATTGCACGGTCAGTGTGGTTGTCATGTTGCACCCACTGCTGTATTTCTTGCAAACCCCTGGACTTTCAAAACTAGTGTTTGCCCCATGCTTTTACTGTTGCAGCAGATACTCACACACATGAGATCCAGGTCTTCCCAACATGCCAATTGTATGTATTTATTTGTTTGTTTTATCTCGCCGTCATGTTGGTCTTGAGCACTGGGGAGCTCTTGTTTGGCTACGTTTTTCTTTTTTTCAGATATATAAGAGTCTCCCGACCTGCCCGGCTGCTGCATTTAGGAGCCACGGGTTGTTATTTTTATTTATTTATTTTCTTAAATATATCCTCTTTTATTATTATTATTATTATTATTATTATTATTATTATTATTATTATTGAACATCTAAATCTCGGAGGTAAACCCCTCCCTATCGCAATCTCTTCACACACCCGACACGCCATAATGAGCACATCCACCCAGCCCCAGCCGTCTCCTCTCCCTCTTTCCACCAACTCCGAACACGGAAAGACCCGACGAGCCGGAAATACCCGAAGAGAGTCGAAGGAGCACGAAAACCACGAGGCGCTTCTGGGCGCTGTCCACCAGCCAAGGCGGCTGAAATTCCCCTGTTCACTAAAGCTGCCCATTTGCACACACTGACAAAAAACTGCTCATGTGAACTCTCCTAAACACCACCGTGTCGTGACAGACGGCCAGGCAAAACCCCCAGGCTGCCTTACACCGCGTCGGCTACTCCTGGGGAATAACCGCACCTTCCCCTGAAGCCCGACCATCCACTTGTCTTAGTCCCCGTATTTCCACAATATCCTAATAAATAAATTAACCTGTATTTGGACCCATACCCATGGAAAGGGGTACATTTTATGAGCCCATTATCCAGTTTATTGCAACAGTCTGCTGAAACGTGTTCAGTACATGACAACGTTGAGAAGGAGATAGAGAAGGATGGAGGGAGGGAGGGGTGGATGGAGGAGCAGGGAAGCAAAGAGGGAGTCTCCCTAGCGCTTATATTTTAAGGGTAGGCTGATTTCGAGTTACACGTTTCCTTTTTGTGATGGCTAGCTCGAAAATAGAAATGATTGAGTGCACAAATTCGGGTGTTGTCCCCACCCCAGCCCCAAACCCCTGCTCATTATACCCCGCTGATCCACGGCCTGGTCCACCTCCCCGAGCCTGCAGCATTAGGGCGAGGACCAGAGAGCTGCACACAAATCACTGGATCTTACTGACGCACCCTGAGCCCTAGAACAGGGCCAGGTGTTCAAAGAACATCTACCTACCCATCTTTTATTTATATATATTTATATATATTTTTACACATACATCCACACACAAGAAAGGCGCCGTGCGTGTAAAATGCCGCACTAAACAAAACATCGCAGCGCAACAAGGCGCCACTTATATAGGCTACACATTTGGCCAGAGCCGAGGACAAGAGGAGCGGGTAGGTGCGGAACATTAATTGGCCTGGAGATTAATCAGCATATGGACACATCTACACAGACCGTTACACGGGGACTCTCAGGGGACGGCAACGAAGCGGGCTTTCAGCACCATATTTATGAACAGCACGTCCATGGGCATTAAACCCGCAAGGCTTGGGGGGGCGAGAGTCCAAATGGACCGCGGGACACACAGCTACCGGGTAGCAGCATCATCATCATCATCATCATCATCATCATCCCTCCCTTAGCTCTTGAGGAGGGGAAAAAAAATGGCGGACCTTTAGGATTCGCCATCGGGCAAAGAAGTGTGTGCGCGCGTGCGAGTGCGCGCGCGCGTACGTACGCACGCACGCACGCGTCAAGCTCAGTGCACATTAACCGAGAAATCACATTTACTATTCGCACCCGAGCCTCCAACACTTACTTCATCTGTTTGACGATGGTGCTTTTCCCGGACTCGCCAGCCCCTGCAAGAGACACAAGACACACAAGGGAGTCAGACTGTCCTCTGGAATGGAAGTCCAGCACGACTCTTCGGTTTATAAATTAAATATAATATCATTAATAATAATAATAATAATAATAATAATAATAATAAGCCGTGAGAAGTGTAGTGTGCCGGCTGCCCTACAGGTCAGAGCACAGGGCGGGCAGTGGTCATCATGTCCACTCCCTGAAGAGGAAGAGGTGCTCTCATTACCTAGGAGGAGCAGTTTCACATCCTTGGCCGCAGTGATTCCGTCCTCCTTCAGGTTCTTCTCGATGGCTTTGCTCCTGTCCAAAGCCGCTCTCTCCTCGGCGCTCAGTGTACATCCCATGGCTACACCAACCTCGGCTCTTCGGCTGATCCAAAACAGTGAAAAGGTGCGGCGGAGATAGCGGCCAATCCGTTTTTCCCCCTTCGAAAAGCTACCTCTTCTTCCCTGTCCCTCTCCTAGGCTGTCTCTCTCTCTCTCTCTCTCTCTCTCTCTCTCGGTGACTACAGCTACAGCATTAAATCCCGCGAGCGACGGTGTGAGGTAACGAACCGGAAACCACACAGCTCGTGTCCGTCTCGCTGGGGGTTTGTCTCCGAAATGTCGGTTCGGTTCGGTTCGGTACGGTCCTGGGTTTGTCAGTTAACCGGGGTTCTGTCGGGGTTTCTCGTTTACTGGGCGGCGGCAGCAGGAGCGAGAGCTCGCATCGTTCGGCTTGGTCACAAATGGAGGCTCGGCGTCGGAGGGAGACGGAGAGAGAGAGAGAGAGAGGGAGAGGGCGCGCGCGCGTGCGTGCGTCGCCGGGCTCTCCAGTCTCGCGCGAGCGCGCTGACGTCATGGGCCGGAGCGCGCTTGCTGGTGTAGGGGGCGCGCGTGCGCGCGGCGTTAAGCAGCCTCCCAAGTGGATTTTCTGCCACGGCGGACATGTAGACCGCGGTCGTCTTCTCCCGGTGCAAGGCGGTGTCTTTATGGTGACAACACTGCTGAACAACAATGAATGATCCGTGTGGTCAGGGACAGGCCGTTGGTTTACAGAGAAAGCCCATAAAGCAAGGCGTGGTCGCTAGGCTGGTGGTGTTCCACATGCACAAACCCAGAAAAGACCAGCCTGAATCTGGAGCTGACCATCTCCGTCACGTGTCTTTGTGGAAAACAAGCAGGGCAGCGAGGGGCCCTTTTAACTAAGACGTCGAGCAGTGTTTGGATTTCAACACCAGGAAGCTGTGAAATGTCACAGATTTGATGTGCTGGAGCCCCACTGCTGGCAGCCAAACATCATCAGATGAAGGGACTCGACTTCCTGCTGCACTGTCACTTACACCAAGTGCTGATGATGTGTTGTTACAGTATGTTGGCACGGCCATGATGTCTTTTTAGAGTGCAAGGCATTTTATTTCTGTGCCGCACACTATCAAGTTGGTTAAAAAACACCACCACCACCACCACCACTGATTTTATTTCTGGAGTTTGTAACTAAAATAAAATGAAGAATGGCTGAATGACAGGAGCACAGGAGGGTAAACTGGGATAGGCATGGAAAATAAACCCATGAAAAGTAATCAGTGAGGTGGTAATTCGTCTTCTGCCATTTTATCCTGTTCAGGGTCGCCGGGGGGAAGCTGGAGCCAATCCCAGCTGACTATGGGTGAGAGGCGGGGTTACACCCTGAGCAGGTCACCAGTCCACCGCAGGGCGACACACAGAGAGACAGGCAACCATTCACACTCACATTCACACCTACGTGCAATTTAGAGTTGCCGATTACCCCAATGCCCTCTGTGCATGTCTTTGGACTGTGGGAGGAAATTGGAGTACCCAGAGGAAACCCACACGGACATGGGGAGAACATGCAAACTCCACACAGAAAGGTGCCCAGATCAACCCCAGGGACCTTCCTGCTGCGAGGCGACAGTGCGAACCACTAAGCCACACTCTGCAACAATATGAAAAACACCATTGTTAACCAAAAGCCTTTGTTTATATTTGAGAAAAAAATATATATTTCAGTAGGCTGCAGTGTTAGGTGATGAATCTTAACTGCCTAAAGCAGATGTCATTAAATAAAGGTAGCTCTAGGAGAAAGTTAAGCATCCTAAAAGACCTATCTGACAATCCTGGTGGGAGTGTTAGATATGGAAAGGCCAGAGAGCAAAGTGAGACTGGATAGAGCTGATTGAATACACCCACGCTCCATTACACCAGTCAATCTGAGCTTGGGTTTTCACAGATAATGCCCATCATTATGGTTCGACACCATTTTTGAGCACCATTGTTACACATCCGATTTCTTGATCCTACGTACATTTGAGAATTTCTCCTATATTAACCTGTAACATTGTACATTATTAGTTTAATAGTTTATATTTCTAACCCAGTGTCTGAACTGAAGCCACAAAGGGAACAACAGTCTATAGCAGGTATTGATTTTTAGACTGAACTGAGTCTCACCATGTTAAGACAAATTTTGGGAATTTATCAAGCTGTCACAGGTAGGCAGGCAAAACACAAGAGCACACGTTTCCAATCTCACATGCAGTAAAACAGCAGCTGAAAGCAAAAGCTGTAAATGGGTTATATGGGAGATGCCCACACCATGTAACAAACGGCTTGTAAATAACCACAAGGGACTTTCAATAATGTATTACTGCATAAATGTTTTGAAATTAAAACTTCAGTTAAGAAAAGATCACCAGTGTTTATGTAGTTGTTCTGGCATTTTTGTTATTGTGTAGCCTTTACATTTACTTTTCAGGAACTGTGACAAAACATATGAGGATTTCAGTCAGTTTCTCACAGATTCAGATTTGTATTTCTGGGTTTTTGATATATTACATGGTAATTTTGCTCCCTTTCAGTATTTGTGTATTTAAGACCACAACAGTCTTTTATTTTAATATTGTACAGTGCATTGCAATTGATGCAATTACATCAGGGTTGGGGTTTTTTGTTTGTTTGGTTGTTTGTTTTGTTTTTCTGTGTATGTGGCTACATTTCTGAATATTGAAATGACTGTTGTATTGTATTAGCTCCTATACAGTCTTGTCCATAAGTATTTGGACAGTGACATAATTTTCTGTATTTTTGCTGTGGGCACCACCACAATGGATTTGAAATGAAGCACTGAGGATGTGATTGAAGTGTAGATGTTCAGCTTTAATTCAAGAGGTAGAGCATTAACCATTCTGAAATTAAAGCTATTTTTACACAGACCCTAAATTTCATAGGCTCAAAAGTAATTGGACAGTTAAGACCGATAAGCAGTTTCGTGACCAGGTGTGGCCTATTTCCAAATTATTTCATGACAAGATAAAAACAAAAAGTCTGGAGTTCATTCCAAGTGACGAATTTCCATTTGTCAGCTGTTTATGGGAACTTTCAGTATGCGGTCTTCCTTCTTAAAAAGAAGGACTGCACTAGAGAGGTCAGCAACTTCAAAAGACCTAGAAGACCATGGAAGAAAGCTAAAGTGGATGATCATAGAATTCTTTGCTTGGTGAAGTCAAAACACTTCACATCTAGCCAAGTCAAGAACACACTCAAGGAGCTAGGTACATCATCATCATATATACTGTGTGTATATATATATATATATATATATATATATATATATATATATAAAATCATCTACACACTCATTAATATAACACCTTCATAGATTTAAAATACAGCAGGTTTACCTCAAAATGCAAATCTCTGGTAACAACCATAAACAAAAAGGACAGTTTAAGCTTTGCTAGAAAACACCTAAAAAGCCTGCCCAGTTATGGAACAAGATACTTTGGACATATGAAAGAAAGATTAACTTGCCCGGAGAGGAGTATGTACAAGGAAAGCTCATAATCCAAAGCATACTATGTTATTTGTCAATCATGGTGGAGGCAGTGTTATGGCATGAGCTTTTATGGATGTCAGTGGAACTCGGTCATTGGTATTTACTGATTTGTTTATTGTGTTTTATTTGACTGATGATAAAAGTAGCTGGATGAATTCTGAAGTGTATCCAGCTATAATCTCTGCTTAGATTCCATCAAATGCTACAAATCTGATAGGACAGTGCTTCGTAGTACAAATGGATAATGATCCAAACAATCTTGCGAAAGCAACCCTACTGCTTCTTAAGGCAAAAAATGAAATTCTCTCAGTAAGTGGTAGAGTTAGTCCCCTGAACTTAACCCAACTGTCCAAACTTTTTACTTACAAAAACAAACCTGAACCTTTACACCTCAATGAATTTTGATTGTTTTATATAAATATTAATTTTACTGTGCCAAGACATTTACTATACCCCTGATTCCAGGAACATTGGGATGCTGTGTAAAATGTAAATAAAAACAGAATACAGTCTTTTTCAATCTATATGCAATTGAATACAATACAAAGACAATATATTTACTGTTCAAAACATTTTTGTGTAATTATATACTAATTCTGAATTTAATGCCTGCAATATTGATTGTTATCTGATTGTTTGCAGCACAAAGATGAAAAGTTCAAAAGTGTGATGGGCATGTGTTAATGCCCTTGTCAGGGGTTAAGTATACATCTGTGAAGGCACTATTAATGCTGAAAGGTACATACAGGTTTTGGAGCAACATATGCTGCTATCCAGATTAAATCTTTTTTCAGGGATATCCCTGCTTATCCCAGCAAGACGATACCAAGGCACATTCTGGATGTCAGTTTTAGTGTCAGTTAGTGTCATCCCAAATGTTTACTGGGTTACAAGAAAAGGTGATGTAACACAGTGGTAAATCTGTCCCTGTCCCGACTCTTTTGGAATGTTTTGCAGGCATCAAATTCAGACTGAAAGTAGATTTGCAAAAAACAAGATTAATAAAAATCAAGTTTATCAATCTGAAGTGTAATTCGTTTTTTCTTTGTAATGTATTGAAATGAATATAGGTCAAATAGTATCTGCCAATCATTGGATTCTGTTTTTAACATTTTACAGTGTCTCACCTTTTAGGACTTGGGGTTGAACTTTGCTATATTACATGAATTATGCAGAAGAAATTAACATGTGTCAAATTTACTGATATGTGGCTAAGTGTCTTCCTCAATGCACACTGTACACAAAATATTAGTTTGGTATGATGCAGAAGTTGAAGGTAATTGCACACTCACTGGCATTAATGTTCCACTAGATCCGCTATTCTGTAGCAACGGCAATGGGATCCCGTAGCCATGCTTGTGCTGGTTGTTGTTGGTTGTGATGGTGCTATTATGCACTCACTAATATGACATTCATTATTTAATATGTATTATAGCTTTGTATATGTCTGCACTTTAGTTAAGGTGTATTTCTGACATCATCAAAACTATCAGGACATTACAAATATATAGATATGAGATGAAATGGTCTATAAAGCATATTTAAAACAATAGCACATGGGAGGGGACGATCAGAAAACGTGACATGAGGATGCTCATGTCTCCATTGCTGACAAGGGCAGCAATGACACTCTTCTCTAATTTCTTTTCAGTTCACTAGTGATGCACGTGATTAGCTGTAATGTCTTGCTGGCAGTGATCTGGCCTTAATGACTGCCGGGGTGTGGTGGCTGAGAGAGTGGAGTGTACACAATGATATGGCAGGAAGAAAGACAGTACGGTCATCTATGAACACCACTCTTACCAGGGTCAGCTCTGCAATTGCCATCATCTGATTCTTCTTAATGGTCAGTGTCAGCTTCAGCTCCCTCATTATTGCTATATCTGACATTAGGATGGACTTTGTCAAATATATATATATATATATATACACACACACACACATATATATATATATATACAGTATATATATATTTTAGAGACCTAGTCACTCTTTATATTGAATGCATGAGCAGTCATTCACCTTAATTTTAGACCCAAGCTTTTTGCCAGCTTACATTAACCACAAAACCAAGGAGAATATCTCAAATATTTATGATATCATGATGACTTTCTCTATTGTCAGCAACAAATAAGGTATCTTAATTAAGGCCTTAATTACGGTGTGCCTGCAAAACTATTAATGATCTTTTTATAAAAACGTCTTTTTGTGGCCCTACTCTCCCTGCTACGAATCATTCACTCATCTTATTTTGGGTGAACATTAAAATGATATCCATAGGGGATTCTATGCTGAAATGCACAGAACAGGTTTTATAATCAATACGTTTCATGCCACCCTGTTCATATCCGAGCATTTACAGAGACCTAAAACCGTTCCTCTACCATGGAAGAGAATTTATAAGAAAAGATAAAAAAGACCCTGATAATTATGTTCAATCTCAAATATGGTTGGGTAATTGTGATGATATTTTAGGGAAACCAAACCAATTCCTATTTTCCTAATTTTCCAAAGTTCCAATTCCCAATGTTTTATACACACACACACACACACACACACACACACACACACACACACACACACACACACACACACACACATA
>JAQMCW010000036.1:12768346-12778916 GCA_030068335.1 Chrysichthys cranchii | reverse complement strand
AGAGTACGCAAACTTTTCTCTTTAATGAGGGTGTTATTTTGAGACGTCTCGCGGTTTAATTTGAATCTCATTAAAAATAAGTGACGTGTTTTGCTTGATTACTCATGTTTTCCTTACAGAAAGGTACACATTTTCCAAAATCTGTCATCGTATGTAAATTTATGAGCACAAGTGTGTGTGTCAGGACTGCGATCCTGCGAGATGCAGCAAAACGTTACATGCAGGTCGTGTGCAAGCGGTCTGATCTGAAGCTTGTGGGACAAATAAATCTTTATTTATTCGAGCGACTACGTCTTTAGTAGCTGTGTGAACAGCGTTGCAGTGGTTTAAATCAGACTAATAGTTTTTTTAGATTTTGGGAAATAAAACCCACCATGGGAAAAAAATTTCTTAGAAGATCTCAGGAGCCGATACAAAAATAAAATAATAATATAATAAAATAACAAATAATTCAATCATAATGACAGTGTGAGCGGGATTTTTAAAAACACCGCTGGACACACCTGAAGCAGAGGCCAATTATGAACTCGAGGGATGTAGCTGAGGTTGAGGAACTATCAGAGGCCGAATTCACAGGCCATGCTGACAGTGCTGATATTTCAATGTCTGGTGTTGTTAGGTGTTTCCAGGGGCATAGAGATGGGGATTATATTTAATTTAGTTAAAAATGAAACTCTACATAATCTAGATAACCTACAAATACAGATATTTAGTGCATTAAACAGAGATAGTGTGATTGTGGTAAAAAGAAAAAGATATACAGTGGATGCGACATTGCATCGTCATTAAACAGATTCATCGCTCGCACTGCTACAGGCTTATTCGGGTGGTGCTTTTCTACAAAGTTTCGTACTCTTTCCCACATTGTACACATCTCCCTGATCTCATTTGAAGTGAGGGATTCCTCAGGCTTTTTCTACGCTAGCGCGGATGTTGACTATACGAGTGAGCCATAATCCCGCAGTGAGAGAGAGAGAGAAGTTGTGATCACGTGAGGCTCGGCAGACGGAGCGTACGCGTACTACTCGTATTGCAAGACCTCACCAAGTCAAAATTTATTAACAATTTTGTTGCTCGTCTTACAAAACACTCGCAGACCAAGTTAATCACAATCCAAGGTTCCACTGGATTTAAAAAGAAGGTCTGTCTCAGGTATAATAGCCTCTAGATAGCTGGTACCTCAGGGCTTCTGGAAGTAGTCTCGTCCCAGACAATCCAACATACTTCAGCTCCATACTCCTGGTGAAAAAGTCTCGGACACTTCGCGTCACCTCCCGTACCTTCCTGCAATAGACGTCCGGCTTAAGCTCTGTGCGTGTACTCGTAACACACAACAGACAAGCACTCATCTATGATCGTTTCTGTGACTAGGACCTGTTTAATTAAAGAAGGAAGCTGATCTGGATGTATGATAAGGTTTCAGAGCTGTGCTGATCTTACCTATGGGAGAAAGTGTTCTTGGAGAGATTGAGGTGGGTTAAAGTAGTGCAGCAACCAGCAGAGAGAGACACAAAGAGCTAGAGAGAGAGAGAGAGAGAGAGAGGCCAATAAAAACTTAGAGACACACATCATTTTCTGACATGAACAGAAGATATGTGGTCAACACGTGGCTCTTCAGAATGATGAGATGCTGAAGATTGTCCTCACAGTGTCTAAAGGGCACTCGGTAGAGCTGAGGTCCAGATGGCACACGACGTTGGGGGCCGACAGGAACTTAAAGAGACTCTAAAAGAAGAGAAGGCCAGAGTTCAGGCACTGTATATCTTCAGATTGTTTAATTCACTGACATCATGGATATGGTTCACAGACAAGGCATGTGGGGTTTTTTGTATCCAATAATATCCAATGCAGCACGAAAAAAAAAAGTACTAAAATTTCTTTGTATTATCTAGCAATATTAAGCATTCTATCCTTTTTTGGCGTCTTTCATCTTTCACATTTCATCAGCTTATCTGTTCGCCCTAAATAACTGTGCTGGCATCTATTGTAATTCACCTTACTCTCAAACAGGGCGCGGCACGGTGGTTAGCACTATCGCCTCACAGCAAGAAGGGCCGGGGTTCGAGCCCCAGGTGTGGCGTTTGCATGTTCTCCTCGTGACCGCGTGGGTTTCCTCCGGGTACTCCGGTTTCCTCCGACAGTCTAAAGACATGCATGTGCACATGCTTTCGGGCCCGCAGTAAAAAAAAAAAAAAAGCTGTTGTGGTGCACCTGCCTATAAAATCCATGGGTGAAGTTAATAAAATAAATAAAGAAATAAAATAAAGACTGTTTATTTGAAACAGGGGGCATTCCTTATTCATGCCAGGAGCTGCTCTGGGTTTAAACTCAGTAATCCAGAAGAGCACATCTGCTGATTGAGTTCACTTAGGTATCATTACATCTTCTGAGAACAACACCAGTGAGAAACACAAGCGGGAGTTGGCAGTCAGCAGAAACCTGGCTCAGCCGAAGCCGGCTAGACATCTTCAGTCGACGTATTTCACGGGAAATTAATAAAATATGTGAAACGAATTACCATCATATGTGACTCGTGTACGGTTTTGTACAGCTACCTTTAACCTTTATCTCTCTGTTTCTTACCACGGCGTCCTCTGTAGCCAGACATCCTGCGTTCCCACTCAGGTCCAGATGTGTTAGTGACTTTGAGAACGATTTGTTCTGGTGGAGCACCTGAGCGAGACTGCCCAGTCCTAATGGATATCCAGAAAAAAGCATGTATTTATTATATTTCTGTATAATCATAGCCCTGAAATTGAACTTCAATGCCAGCATCTACACTGTGGAGGCATTTAGTGTCTTTTAGTCACAGAATTAACCTGCAGATCTGCATAATATTGTAATTGACCTTAACCTCCCATAAAGAGTGCCTTATTGACTGTATTGGGGAAACTGTGTTTGTATTTACATCTGCGCTGATTTATGGAAACTCTGTTTTCACTGCTGTTAGCCGATTGGTCCTTCTACAGAATACTACACTAGGTGTTATTCGGGCACTTATTCACTTGGCACGTGAACTTCCTTCACCTAGAAATTCTACTGTTCTTGTACCTGACTTTTGCACTTGTTGTATGTCGCCCTGGATAAGAGCGTCTGCTAAACGCCTGTAATGTAATGTAATGTAATGTAATGTAATGTAATGGGTTAAAGAGTGATAGTAGCCATACATATTTGCATAACATTTGTGAGCCTGAGGTACCTTTAGGAGAGAGAGAGATCTTGGACAGATAGAGCTGGCTGAGGCCATAAGACAGTCGTGCCCAAATCTGACTGAGTGCCATTACCCCTAAAGGGAAAAACCCAGGAAGAGCAGGACATTAGGAGAATGACCAGGAGAATTATCATCAAATGTATCGTTAGCAAAACTCAAACGTTGTGAATGGGGAATCAGTCAGCGTTCAGTTAATGATTTGCATTATTTTAACAGTCGGGAAGACTGTGCAATATGAGTACTCCCAAAATACTCCTAAAATGATTCATCTACAAACTCCATCAAAGTATTAAAAAGAGTAAGTTAGACTGCTGGCTGTGTCTGGATCAGCATTGTGGCACACAATGCTTAACGTGTGTGAGATACAAACTGGAACCTGATCCTGGACAAGACAAAAGTAGCACACAAGTACCTTTATCCTCTATGGGGTTGGAAGACAGGTTGATGGCACGCAGCGCAGAGGAAGGCTGGTCATGAAGAGCACAAGCCATCTTTACAGCAAAATCCCTAAAGCGTAGTTCAGAAAGCAAGAGTATGAGATGGGAATTAGACCGTTTTGAGCTATAATCTGCATTGTGAGCTATATTCAGGCCCTGATATATTGAGGTTTGCACGTGTAGAAGCGTGTGCGAACTCCAGAAGAGCAGGGGGAAAAAAAAACCCAAAAAGGTGTGAGCCGTCATCCGGGTAATTACATAAAGGTGCAAAAGACACAGTGAATAATTGAATAATTTTGTGTGTACAAATTAGTATGACAAAAGGCCAGGGAATAAATTATAGAAATGCAAGTCCACCAAATGAAAGCAAAGTTATCCAGTTGACTAAGCTGTAAGATGGTTTCATATCAGATATTCACCATACACTCAGAAATCTGCAGCTAACAGCACCAAATCACATCTTTGGAAAGATTTTTATTCCCATATTCATTTTTTTCCAGACTCACACCACTTGGTCTTTTCATGACTTTTCATAACTTCACTATAGCCTCAATATACTGGGTCACTGTTCGATCTTTAGAACTTAACCCTGCCTTTTCATTGATATATTATTAGATTTGTCTATAATAGATATTTTTAATTTGCATTATTTTTGATGTCCGTTGCTTTTAAGCTGCATTGTAATGCAAATAATAATTAATTTCAGTTTGAAAATGCCACGTGCTTTATGACCCTAACCCTAACCCTAATCACTTTATTTATTTATTTTTTTTACTTAAAGGTCCACCATGTAGGATTTAAGGCTTTAATCTGTTAGCAGAAATGGTATATGTGACCCGTGCTGGCAAAATGAGTCGGAATGCACATAGCCAAGAGGCAAAACATGGTTTCGGTTGAAATGAGATTTTCTCAAAAATGAGTCCAGAAAGCCCTCATTTATTGATCCCCATGATAAAACAGGAAGAAAAACATCCCAAACTACTTTTATTTTAAGGTTTTGTTCATTATGTTCATTCGTATGTCTTCATTAATTAGTCCTTTGGCGTAATATTCCATGATAAAGCCGTGTTTTTCACCACACGCTCGCGGCGGGACGGGATAATCCCCCTACCCATGTTTGGTATCATCGTGAAGTGTAGTTGCTCTACTTCCTGATAATTCACATGGAATTCCCAATGACGCTTTTATGAACCAATGGGAAGCGAGTCTCCAAACCCCGTTAGACGCGCTCGACTTCAGTTGGATGGAACTCGGTCATTTTTTGTCCGATTTCAACAAACCACGCCTCATTTTGAAGGTCTTTAGCCGGACAATGTGGAAAGAACAATAACTCCCTTTGGAAAATTTCCTCATTCCGACTCATTATGCCAGCACGGGTCACATATAGTTTTCATAAGTATGTTTTCATCCATGTATAATAACCTGTATCCATAAATCACTGTGTTTTTGTAAGCTTAGAATGAGCCCTTTATATCCACATAGGGAGCGGGTCCACCCCTATGGAGACACCATGTTTCGCCACTACAGTAGCCCAGAATGGACAAACCTCTAGGGAATGCAGAGGAAGTTGCAGCGGAAATCCACAAGGAAGCACCGAAATGATGCCAGAGAAGAAGAAAGGAAGAAAAAAAGAAGAGGAGTCAGTGTTTGTTGGTGCTGGCTAACAATGTGAGAAGCCAAATTTTGGGAAAGCACGAGATAAGGCACCTGATGGCCTCAGTACTTTCTAATACAGACTTGGAAAGTAGCTAAGTGCATTCTACAGGGTGAGGTCGCTAGCCTGACTCAGGACTCGGGTTCACACACACGGACAATTTAGGGCAGTCAATCCACCTAATGTGCATGTCTTTGGCATGGTCTTTGGGAGGAAACCAGAGTACCTAGAGGAAACCCACGGGTAAAACATGCAAACTCCATACGGGCACCCGTGCCGAACCCAGGGCTCGAACCCAGGATCTTCTCGCCGTGAGGCCCTGAATCCTACATAGTGGACCTTTAAACGCAAACACTCGTTATGTATTTTCGAAACTCCTGCACTGACACCTCTATAGGCAGTAAATCTCCCAGAGTAAACTTGACTGAAATGGTAGAAAATGTACTCTATGCCAGAAAGCATTTGTGTAAAATTTCTTCAACTTGAGTACATTTTGCTCGGGCAAATTTAGTGTGCACGAGATAAAAGTGACGACCTCAGAGGGGTGAAGTGTATGCAGATATTTGGAACAGTCTGTAAGGAAGTGAAACTCCTGTGTAGTACCAGTGGGTGTCTGCACTCACGCTTTAAGTCCACTGGTCTCCAGGCTCAGTTCCTGCAGAGCTGTGGATCTGCTAATGAGGTAGATCACTTGCTCCTGAACATCTAGTGTCTACACACACACACACACACACACACACACACAGAGGAAAAGGAAAAAGACTTCAATCTTACCCACAAGGTAACAACGAGCCACTCTTACACACAGAGGAGGTGGAACAAATTCTTCCTTTTTCACTTTTTCTCACGATTGCTATCTCTCCAACCAAAGAAACCAAACACAACATGCAGTTCTCACAATAAGAAAACAACAAAGTTGGACATGACAACTGAAACGACATGTTATTTGAATCTTTTAGTACATCTTATGACATCTTGCTATTCAATACCGGTGGCTGAGAATATCCAAGTATACCAGTTTAAAATCTTTGCTGTAGATCTTGGTGAACCACTGGTTGAAGGACAGCGCACCTACAGCCAATGCCAGATCTCTAATTGAGAGAAAAACCCAATGCTGAATGAGCCATTTATTCAAATACAGTACACAAGAATTTGTTTTCACGTGAACGTGTACTGATGTTTCCTTGAACATTGATATGAAATCCATAACAAGACAAAAAGACGCCACTAACCTGCTCTCCAAATGACTGAAGTCCAGAAGGTTGAATTCCCGACAATTCTGAACATGGTAGATGTTGTCTACGTCCTACACAGCAGTGGTAAGATCCATTAACAACAACGTTCTGAACAATGAGGCATCGTTATGTTTTAAAGAAATTGAATGTTTCTAAGGAGCAAGGAAGCGCTCTGACCCACTGGACCTCCTCGCGGCATGGGAAGTCGTTAAAGTCGCAAAGCGCGGCGTAAGTGTCTGAGAATCCCCCTACCAAGGAGAAAGCCGGCAATTACAAATACTTCAACAGTGTAGGACACTGCGTTTCAGTAAGACTGCTTAATATTGCCAAAGATACTGCATTATCTCAGGACTGAAACCAAACCACCTCCAATATAACAACAGATGAAAGAGCAGCAGGTTCTGAGGTGTTTGAGGAGGATATGATCTCGTTTTTCTCTAAGCTCGTTCAGACAGAGTGTAGATTTGTCCTGAGTGTCATTATAATCTGTTGTACAAACACTAAGATGATGATGATGCTCCAATACAGACCACATGGCCTCTGCGCTCCATTCAGCTGCTCTTCAACTTTGGACGCAAGACCCCACAATCTCTCCTGAAGATCAGGAGGAACTTTCTTTAACAGTTTCCTAAGAAAAGAGAAAAGAGAAAAATCATCCCCAAAATGTCGCCCTTACAAACACAGGAAATGCCGGTGCTAGTCTTAGCATGAGTCACTAACCCGAGGTTTATTAATATTTTCCAAACTGGAGCAGTCTGCTAGTCTGGTTTCCAAACTGGTGCACTGCACACGCAAGTGATTCTCCAGCCACAATCTTTTTTTATTATAACTACAATTGTTACTTGTAAAGGTCATCATGCGTCCTAAACAGGAAGTGATGAACTGTGACGACGTGTTAAGATACTCAGAAAGCTCAGTGGATGTCCACTTACTTAAGCTTAAGATTTTACAGACCGCTGATGTGTACCAAGCTCATAACTATGCAAAAACTAATGCGGTTTCTTGGAGGGGTATTCTCGGGCAACTAAAATGAGCTGTTTCCCTCTACGAGCCAAACAGCATGAAAAATCCTGACAGCTACGATCATGATGAGTTTAGTGATCCCCTCATCACTACGACGTAGCACAAAATCTTGAGGTTGGGTGTTGTCTGCAGGCTGCTCGCTCACTCACCCTGGGGACGAATCGGGGAAGATTTTCTTGAGTGATGCCGCCACATGACTGACCACAGCCTCCAGATCCTCCACTGACATCAGGCCGAGAGAATAGATTTGTCTGTCCGTTTCGATAGTCACCTGGTATACACATATACACACGCAGGAAGAGAAGCGATGCAGGAGAACTTCGACTTGCATGTATTTTCGACTCTAAATCCGAACAGAAGTCACACGTTCAGACCACACAGGTGAAGAAGCAGAAGAGCCCAACGGAGCGGTGTTTTTAGGGCAGCGAGCACAGAGATTCTGAGAGGTGTGTCTACAAACATCATCATGACATACCACAAACCAGCCCACATGATCCCTGTGTGAACTAACGCAATGTGAAACTAAGTGAAGAGGAAAAGAGCTCTTTACACCGAGCACATTTCCTCTTTTGCAAACAGAGCGGCCTGGATTTCAAATGTCCCCCACGATACGACGCATTAAGTACAAACCTTTCATTTTTATCCCACGTAAATATGTACTGATAAACCTGAACCTAAAATAAACCGTAGCTGGAGCATGCTAGGTTTTCTTTTTTCTTTTTTTCTTTTTTTACTTTTTAAAGAAGTCCATCATATTCAGCTGTTTTCAGTCCTACACTTAAGAGTCACCTGTCTACAGGCAAATCAATTTCTGTCAAATGAACTGTACAAATATCAGCTTTCCCCTTTAAAATGTCAAATTAAAATGACTTTAATGGAAGAACAGGCACGTCTAATAAGCTGGCCACTTTGAACATCCAGTATTTTGTGTATTTCGAAACATACTGGCAAAAAGAGTTAGCATAATTGCATTGTGTAAAGGAATTTTAAAAAGTCAGCGTCAAAAACAGGTCACTCCTGAAAGAGGTGAATCGAGGTGATTTATGATGGGACAATCAAGCAGAAAGAAAATGGTGACCGGAGCTAATCCCAACACAAGGCTGCCGATAAAATAAAGCACGGTAGGAGATCGGCTACATTTATTCTGGGCAGATGTGATGTACTGGCGTGTGCATAATATAGTAATGTTGTAATAAAGAAATATAGTAATATATAGTGATATAATAGTAACGTATAATATAGTATAGTATACTCGTAATGGCTGGTCACAGTACTGAATGGGTGAGCAATATGGCCGAGTGTTCTGAAATAGGTTCACATCACACGCATAAAACTAAAACATAAAACATACCTAGGGTTAGGTATGCATCTTGTGGGAATCTGACCATGTGGAATCACTTGGTCAAGTACAAAATGTCTGCCAACCACAAGATATTACCTACAAGAAGTCTGTCAATCTACGGTCTGGGCTAGAAAAAGTTCAGCCCCAGCGTCTACTGCAGGTCTCTCCAACACGGTGCCCATGGGCACCAGGTAGTCCTCCGGGAGCCTATAAGGCACCCCCAGTGGATGGTCTAAAAATGACCAGCGATGGCGCCGTACTAAATTCCACATCGTGAATGAAATTTTTTTTTTCATGTTTTCATATGTTTTAATACTTGTTTAAGTGTAGAACAGAACAAACAACAAAAAGGTTTTCTCAGGTTTTCATTTAAGATGTTGTCTAATCATTAAAAAAAGACTTTGCTGGGCCAAAGTTTAGCTGCTGTCGAGCTGATTACGCTTTGCATTCAAACGGTGGATAGCCCGCCTACAGTTAGCCAAACACTGGTACGGTGATTGAGTAATTATACAAGTGTAATCTAATAATAGCGATCGATCGATTATGTTGGAGAAGAAGACGTACCACTGCAAATGACGCTGGAGATGAAGACGTGCCACTTTCAGGGGGAAAGGGAGGACGAGTTCTTTAGTGAAGTAAATGAAAGAAGTGTGTGTCCGATTTTTGGGGCTGCTGTAGCTTTCTAAGGGGAGATATTTTTCTGCACAGATCTTTAAACAGCAGCTACCTCGTGAGCTCAAAGCAGCTTTGGGCCTTCGGGGCCTGAAACACTCAAAAGGTGTCATTTAGGGCTTTATGTTACTGCACACTCACTCATCATGGACCGCTTAATCCAGTTTAGGGCCACGGGGGGAAGCTGGAGCCAATCCCAGCTGACTTAGGGCGAGAGGCGGGGCTTAGCCCTGCTAACCCATTTACACCAGATAGCACAGGTACATTGTAATAAACAGATATGTTCTCAGGAAAGTGTTCTGATTTGATGGAAATATTTCGTAGGTTTTATAAATGCTGGTAAGTATAATGAATCAAACTTCACAGGAATTTGGAAGCGTGTGGGTCGGACACTCTATCCAGCATCCATCCTGTATATAACCTGTATAAATGCAGCACACTCTGTGTCCATACATAACTACAGGTACGTCTCAAAAAAATTGTTTCTGTTTAAAATCTCCTTTTTTTTTTTTTATTGGTCTTATGTAATATTCTAAAGTAATATTCCTGAGACGCTGAATTTTGGGGTTTCATTATCTGTAGGGCATAATCACCAAAGTACAAGAAATAAAGGCTTGAAATATTTCACTCTGTGTGTAACGAATCTACATAATATACGAGTTTCACTTTCTGAAACGAGTGACAGCAAATATCGCACTTTTTCACGACATTCAGATTTTTCGAGATGTACCTGTAAATGTAGCCATCCCAGTTTTAACGAGCGTTTCATGGGGGATGTTTAAAAGTCAACAATACACATATGGTTTCTAAACCCATGTGTGCCATGTGGTGTGGGAAACAGGATATCTAAAAATATACTGCACCATAGTGTGGAGACCTGAAACCTTCACACGAACATTCGCACACAAACGATGATCAATTAAGAACCCCCGTTGGTAACCTCGCTGCGGGAAAAAGAGGTGGGGGGGGTGTACTCCCAGGTTCTCAAAAAAAAAA
>JAQMCW010000036.1:12745744-12763922 GCA_030068335.1 Chrysichthys cranchii | reverse complement strand
TGAAAATGTGAAAACTGGTTACACAAGCAATGCTGGATTTTTGGACCAAAAATCCCCCCCAGAGGCCCCCACAGCAGCCGCAAGCACCACAGCGTCATCCAGGACAACGCAAGAGACGCTGTATTTGTCCCAGATCAAGTGACAAGAAAACCAAGAATGTGACTTTTTTCATGGTCCCAGAACAGGGTTAAGAAGGTAGTAAGAAACTAGAGAACTGTGAGGAAACCCATACAGACACAGGAACATGAGAATTTACCAGAAACCCTGGAGCTCTGAGGCAGCAACACGACGCTGTACCATTGGGCCACGTCCTCTAATGCTGTGTACTTTCATTTAAGAACAACACTACAGATATGAAAGCTGTAACACAAATATACAATGCTTTGTTTAAGCATACATGCACCAAGTCTTGCTTTGTGAAGGACACGCCTCACCAGGCTCTGCGTCCATGGTCACCCGAGTCGAAATGTTCTGCATCCGCTACTGTACCCAAAACTTTTTGGGGTTCTCGATTTTTTTTCTAAGTGTATACTATTTATAGTAGAAGCTTGTCTTTTTTTTTTTTTTTTACAGCTATTTTTGGAGGCTTCGTGATTTTGCGTCAAAAGTGTTTGTTTTCCACATGGGATTCAAGCCCTAAGGTTATCATTGCTTTTGTCAGGATTTCTCTGTTTCACTCACCTTCACTGGCTGCTTGTTGTGAAATACAGCAGCTCTCCATTGTGTCATTACCTGTCACAGAGAGAGAGAGAGAGAGAGCGAGAGAGAGAGAGAGAGAGTAATGATTGTGTACAGAGCTCCATCTGCTGGTGAAGCAACTTCAGTTCAACAACTGCAGAAGGGTGTTGTCCATACAGATGGTGCATAATAGGGTGTGCCACAGACAAAAAACAAAATTCTCTCTTGTCTGAAAAATAAACTGCTCAGTTCGTGTGTATTCCCCCTATATAATCCGTTTATTTGGTAAATCTGCAACTTAACATGACCTTTCAGCTATTCTCAAGTCTTCCCACAAATTGTCATTCAGATCTGTGGTCAGGGCAGACTAACATGGGTTTATTTCTAGGTTTACGCTGTATTTGGCTCCATCCATCAAACCGTCTAACCTGTCCACATTCTCAGCCAGTGCTGATTAAAATCATCTCCACAACATGCGCTGGCATAAATCCAGGGCAAATACTGCTCATTATCTGAAGGCCTAACACTGATTTCTTGCCTCCATTATTAGATACTGATTATTCATGAGTATTTTCTAGCTTGTTAGATGGCAATCTGTTCCTTTTATGTCTCATGATGAGACATACCACAGATGGGTATCATCAACATTATGTCATTTTCGATGAACGTGGATGAGGATTTCTTTTTTACACATTTTACCACCCAGTAAAGTGAGCAGATCGAACTTGGTAAACCCCCTGAAACAGGGCCGGGTACACCCATGACTATATGATGCTACCACCATCAGGCTTCACCGTGGAGATGGTATTCTCAGAATAATGTGTGGTGCTAGGTTTCTGAGAAATGTAGCCCTGGTGTCTCCAGGCAAGACCATTGACATGCTTTTTACCAAACTCCAAACAGGATATGAATTTTAAATTTTTTCAATTATCTCCCATTTAACTTCAGGTCTTTTAGAGTGACCCTTGAATTCTTTGATTAATGCTGTCCTTGCCCAGACACTAACATTTGGTGGACAGCCTCCTATAGGCAGGATCTTTGCTGGGCCATTTCCCGTCCTTTTTAAATAATGAACTGGATGGTGTGCGGCAAGATGTTCGATATTCTGGTAATCATTCTTTTTTATTTATTTATTTATTTGTTTTTACAATCAAACCCTTATTCACATTTTTCAGAACTTTTGTCCTAGACTCATTTCCATTGCTCCTTAGTCTATTTGTTTGGGCACTTATTTATTATGGGATATTTTTTTTGTAGGTGCATGGCATACATTCCACAGGAATCTTTCCCCTTTCCAGGCTGTAATTTTGTGGAAAATGTGGGAACGCTCAATTGGAGGTCAATACTTATTTGAGGCACCATGTGTAAATAAAAAAAAATAAAAAAACAAGTAGCAAATAGGCATCTATAATAGCTATCATTATAATTGTCAATGTCATAAGATCACTAAGAATAAGCCAATAAAATGGTGAACACTTTGGCTGGACATATCACAGAGTCCTGGGGATGAATAAGCGTGAAAAGCTAAGGTGTATATTAAGGCTGCAGGATGGCATTCCCTTGGATCTACAGGACTCTTACGAGAATTAAAGCTTCAGAGTCTCTAGTTCTGGATTAACTCACGCGGTAGAGTTTGAAGCCCGAAACAAGCACCATTAGCCACTAGCCAGCTAACATTAGATTGGGAGGTAAAACACAGCAGCAAAAAAAACAAAAAACAGCCATGCCAAATATTGAACTTAAACCTCAGTGGAATTCTACAAACTCTCTTCGCGTTGTATACTCTATTTCCACGTACGTTTCGTACATGTTGCAATACGTCACCCATTGTCTCATTTTCTTAGCGGAATATAAAAACGTAATGAGGGTTGAGGGGCAGCCAAAGACGTTCGTGCAGTCCTGGAAGTAACTTTTAAATGCCCAAAGTACAGAAAATCACACCAAACCCCCCCCCCACCGTTAACCACGAAACAGTTTGTGAAATACATAGACGCATATTGCCCACACCAGAAACAAACACAAGGATTAACTGACTTGCTCTTGCCCAACTTAGATGAGTTTAAATTGCACAAAATAAATAAATAAATAAATAAATTACAAATTATTTTTTTTTAAAAATGCATGAGGCAACAATATAAGCATTTTTAAAAATTATTATTATTATTATTATTATTTATATTAAATGTAGACTTACAAGGACTCTGCCTTCTGACCGATCCCTGGACTGGTTGAGTTGCACAAACCTCATAAAGTGGACCCTCTGAGGTTTCAGCAGTTGAATAATACCATCTGACACACATACACACACACACACACACAGCATCACATACAAAGAAAAAAGAAAAACAAAGCAATAATGATTATATAAATGAAGTAGTTCACAGACAAAGAAAGCAACCAGGTGGTAAACTCATGATGGATGCTGCACCATCACCAGGTCTACACACAACGTGGTTTATCCTTACAACAAAGCTAGTGAGAAAGCAGTACTAAAGCTGAATACCTTTCAGGCAGAAGGGAACCTCTGTTGGAGACGCCATCACACCCTAATCTGCTCTGTGTGCACGAACAGGGTGCATAGAGGCCAGCAACGGCAGATCTTACAAAGTGCAGGTGAAATACACACATACACACTCACATCCTGCTGCACAGTGATTCATGCTCATGGTACAAAAACCACAGGAAGTGACAACCTTATGCTTACACTACATAAGGGTGCCTATTAGACAAATGTTATGTGTGTGCTTACAAAGTGCTTCTGCACGCGTCGCTTGTTTTATTGTTATTATTAATGTATATATTTTTTAGATAAGAAAGACTTCTTCAGAAATGACTTATAGAGACATTTTTAGTTTCCTCAAATTCAACTTTTCTTAAATATGACAAAAGACGGACAAAAAATGGTCCCCAAGTACGAACCCTGACAGCCAAAGTACGTCTACCAACATCAGCACGCTCTTTAGACGTCAGCATTATTATCATAAAAGTCATTTTCTGTACGTTTCATTTACATGAAATAAAAAGTAACCTATAAACAGTCTCGAGTTTCTGTGTAACTGCCTGGAGTGTAAAGGGTTGAGAATTACCGGTAGTTATACTAGATTTTAGAACATCAAGACTAAAAAGAGTGTAGCTGAGGAGAGAACTTCTCCCTCCGTTCTCTCCAAAGGATGGGTTAACGAGTCTTCGCAATAGCGCCCCCTGGCAGAAAGACCAAAACAAAGACCTTGAGACCTTTATGTTTGTCGCACTCTGGTGAAAGGTAGATTACTTTTGGGTTATAAAACCAATAGACCTGATTCTTTATGAAAGATTATTACTTTTTAACAATCCGATAAAAGCAACATTGCTACAAGGCAGGTTTTCAGTTTATGGTTAAAGCAACAATTCCCATGTGTGCTTTCTTTGATGTGTAAATAACATCCATATGAAGCTTAGGGAATAGGGGGAAAGCTGAGTGAACAGTCCTTGATGTAGTATGACCTCAGGTCCTGCTGTTCTAGCTCACCTCCCTGTGGGAGATCTTTACAGGACAACAGACATTAGGAAAATACAGATGATGCAAGATGAGCTGACTACAAGTGATTTGCCTGAAGCTGGATGGACAAACGATCACGTCTCAGCAGTTAAAGCTGAGTAAAGGCAAGGAGGGGGAGAAAACAAACAAACAAACAAAAAAAAACCCCCATCATACCAGAATAGGACAATATTATTTTATTAGCTGTACAGCAATACATTCTCCACATTTTTCCTATTCCCTCAAAACCCCACCCAGCCATAATAAATGTCTTTATATGTTGGTTTTCTGATCACTGTAAAATTCACACAGGTACAGCTAGGTACAAAAAAAGGTGGGGGGGACGGGACAAAAAAACAAAACAAAACAATAAATCAACCTAAAATTAAGAGCTTAACAAAAGAAAAACGTGAATGCAAAATACAGGTAGGGAAAAGCATTCTGAACCTGGAAAAAAAAAAATGTTCAGAAAATGAGAGGCCTTCTATGTGTGAACTTTATGAACTAACTCTGCAAAACGCTTCATCCAGAACAGAATGCATCAAAATGGCTTCGTCAGGCTCGAGCTGGGCGGACTGACCATGATCTGAACCGAAGTGTGAGAAAGTTGCGTTTGCCAAAGGCCTTTTTCTGATTTGTTAATGACGAACTCGAGCGCGTCTGCATTCACACAGACTCTGAAACTTAGGGCGTAGCCTGCACCCAGTTATAGAACTCGGTGCTCGCCCAATATTGGCCGATTTTGCCCACCGGTCCGTTTTCCTTCCTTTACAGTGTCAGGATCTAAAAGCCTGGTTGCCTGATTACACGTTAGCGCTACGCCACTCGAGAGCTAAGCTTACCGTGACCAGTCTCGAAACCAACATGAGAGTGTGCACTGACAGAAACAAGCTATCGACTCTTATCTTTCTATCTTAATTCATCATAGAGGAGAATATCTAACTCCCTCCCTAAAAAGCTGAAAACAAACCCAGGTGACGTTAGAAGCTGTACAAGGCCAAGGGGGGAGAAGGGAGAGCAGGGGGAAGAGAAAAAAGAAGAAAAAAAAAAAGAAAAAGAACCGGGGCATTTACATGATCTTATACCATTACACCCTTGTCGAGATTTAAAATTCTTCAGCAGCATGTTTTTCAAATGTCTACTGCTTAAAATGTCATCGCACCAGCATTCAAGGTCATCAACTCGCTTGAAAAAGATTAAAATGTTCATAATAAAACAAAAACAATAATAATAAAAAACAAAAGAAAACCACGTATTTACACGCAAGACCGGCCAAGCTTACTCTTCTTTTGTACAATGTAATCGATCTCAATTTTTTTTAAGCTATTTCGAACGTGATGGATGGAGCTCCTCCCCGGCCATTCAATTATATGGCTGTATTTCTAACCTCTTCTCCCTTATCGATAATAATGCAGTGAAAGCAATAAGAAAAGCAGAGAATAAAAGTCGTTGTCATGTGTGTCAGATATTAAAAGGATATTGGTTGGGTAAAATGCCCATTCTACAACAGTGATAGAAAGGCTAAATATCAAGGCTTGAACAGGCCCGCCAACTTTTACTTGTCAAATATTGCCATGGTAAATGTAATAGATCAGAGGCTGAAAGAATATCGGCATGTTAGACAAAAACATCTAAATGTGTGCAGTTCACTACAGGAAATATGAGGAACCAATTACAGTCTCGGGATTCGCACAAACATCTCGGCAACCCCCGCCACACACTAGAGGGTATACATGGGACAATTCAGACTAATGACTCAAAATTTAAAAAAAAAAAAAGAAAAAGAAAAAAAAAAAAAAGCATCATGCACAATTGACATCATGAGTCGAAACCATGTAACAAAAAAAAAAAAACTAAAAGGAAAAAATAATTAAAGTGAAGATTAAGAATGGAAAAAAAGGAACATCGGATATTTCATTCCACAGATCAGAAACTGAAGGAGAACACAGCAGAAACGAGGAGTTTGACTGTGTCCTGTGAGGCAGGGAGGCGACAGCATGGGAGAGGACGCATTCAGGCGTGTGGATCTTGGGCCTGGGAGAGCACATCACCGGTCCATCATGCTAAGGATCATCTCAGGGGTGAGGTCTCCGTTGGGTGCGGCCTCAGGGACGGAGAGCTGCTCCGCCTCGACTCCTCCCTCTGTGGCTTCGAGCTCCTCTACCACAGGCTCCGCCGACGCCGTCACTGACGAATCCAAGCCGTCCTGCTCCTTCTTCACAATGATGTTCTCGATGGCTCCCGTGCCCTCATCCTCCACTTGGATAATGGCAGCTGCTGCACACAGAGGTTAACAATTCATTCATAAACATTACTCACTTGCATAATAAGCCAAATTACAGTTGGGGATTCTGTTAAATTAGCAAAATTTGCAGACACTACTATCGCCCATTCGCTCAGAAGGTAGTCCCACTGGGTGCTACAGTGTTTATACCCTGACCAGTATTAAGCAGGTGAAGGTTAACCTGCTCCCAAGACAATTTGCTGGGACTGGGAAATAAATAAAGCTATAATAATTGTTGGCCTGTAATTTTCATGAACAAAAACATTGGCACAAGTAGTGCACAAGAGTGCTATGGCTCGCAACAGAGCAGATATGTAATTTTAGTTATTAATAATAATAATAATAATAATAATAATAATAATAATAATGAGACTATTAACCCACTGCCTAGGACTCAATAAAATAAATCACATCACTGAATGTTGTTGAATGCTTTGTATTTTGTTTGAGTACTAACTGGAAAATACTGATCACAGCAGAGATTTTGCTTTTGTCCATGTAGGGCTTACATCATCATCCAACACACTTGGAAAATGTTTCAAACTGCCTGTGCAAAGGGCGTGGCATGCCGAGCAAAACTTGTCGAAGAAATAATTTGAGATCCATCGTGCTAATTAACCATATTAATGATATGAAATTTATCATAACATTTTGACCAGATTGCGTTGCCCTGGATTGCATTTTATAAAATGGCACCGTCTCGTCGCAGTCCTGCATGTACTCTGTGCAAATACATTTGTTTCTGCCAAGACTGTTCCAAATTATACACGGTCTGTAATAATGCAAACTGTTTTATTGTGTTTTTTTGCACTTCAGGCCTCAAGTGAAGTGCAAAATGAAATGCTGACCAAATGTGACATGATGAATATAAATTTGTTAAGCTTCATGTCAAACTATAGGTCGTCATCTAACAAAGAGAGGAGCTTGACGATTACCAGTAGCTGTGTTCTTAGCAGGGGCAGCTTTGGGGGGATTCTTGGGAGGTCGGCCACGTTTCCTCTTGACAGGCGGCTCGACAGGGGCAGGGACGGGGATGGATGGTGGAGCTTGCTCTATCTCCATCTCCACGTCGTCGAGAACATCTTCCTCCTCATCCTCCTCCTCCTCATCAATGTCATCCAAATCAGGCTCTCCATGATCATCTAACACACAAATGTGTCACACTTTATTCCATTCAAAAACCTTGAATAAAAAAACCCCCCACTCCTTTAAAACCTTAAAAGCAGGTAAAGTGTTGGACACCATCAGAGTCCAGTCACTCACCACTGTCACAATCATCTTTCCTGGTGCGCATCTTCTTCTTCCTGCCACCACGGCCTCTCTTGGTCGGAGCACCGTTCTCTCCATCGCCGCCTTCCAGTCCGGAACAGTTCTCGGCGTGCCTGGCCATGGTGTTCTGTTAAAATAAATAAAATACATAAATAAAAACATGTTGGAGAACATCATTTTTAAAATATCCAGCATGCAAGTACCAAAGCCTTTTTCATACCCTGCGTGTGAAGGTCTTGCTGCACTTGGTGCACACAAAGGAAGTGGGCACAAAGTTGGGGTCATGGTAGCGACGAAAATGCATGTCCAGGAGTTGTTTCTGTCTGAAAGTTTTCTCACAGTGGCTGCAGGCATATGGCTTTTCCCCTGTGTGTGTGCGCTTGTGCATCACCATGTGACGCTCCTAACAGGACACACACGCACATTTTTTTTTATTTTCTGTAGTAAGTGCAGAGTGAAGTAATCCCGCAATGAAACCAGACTGCCACGCACTACTATTATAGATTACTGATTATTAATATAAGAGCACCATCTGAGAGGACTGACCTGTCGGCACGCGTAATCACATTGGTCACACTTGAAGCGTTTCTCATTCTTGTGGGACTTCTGGTGCTGGATGAGAGCGTAGCGCTCATGAAACACAGCCTCACAGTAACGGCACTTTCTGCCTTGCTCGATGTAGGAATGCTGCTTGCGCAGGTGCACACCTGAAACGTTACACGCCCCAGGTAAGGTCTTAGGAAGCACACGAATGCAAAGCACTTCCTCTTGGGCGTGGTATAAGCTAGCAGAAGGAGGACAATCTTACCCAGGTCACTCTTGCGGGCGATGACGGTGTCACAGTGGGGACAGTGGAACTTGGCCACATTCTCGGTATGCTTCTGCAGGATGTGCATCTTCATAGTGCCACTCTGGGTGAACCGCGCATGACAGATATAGCACTCGTACGGCTTCTCCCCTGAATACATAAGGCAATAAAGGTTGCGCGACATTTTTTTTTTAATTCATTGGTTAAAACTTGTCAAGTAATCAGAGTGATAGATCTCAAACCTGAGTGGGTTCTCATGTGTCTCTTCAGCTTGTAGGTGTCTCTGCTGGCATAGCTGCACAAGCTGCACTGGAATGGACGCTCGCCGGTATGAGAGCGGATGTGTCTCTTTAGTTTGCTGACCTGGTTTACAAAAAAAAAAAAAAGTAACAATATATTAGGCCTGAAAACCAACTAAAAACCAAGAAAAGAAAAGAAAGAAAGAAAAAAAACCCCCACAAATACAGGGAGTCCTCGGTTTATGGTGTCAGTGGTCGCCATCTCCCATAAGTTTATTGAAAAGTCTTAGAAAGAAGCCTTGTATATATTCGCCCGTTGATATTTAAACGAATGCGGCGCTCGGGATCGACCTCTCAACCAAACCCGACAGAGTGCATACAAACCCTGAGCACAAACGTACGGACCAATCAGAACAGAGTCCTTCGCCATGTCAGCCAATCAGCATGTTTGTTTTTCTTTTCGTTACCTAATTGGAGATCCGGGTGCTGTATCAGGCTGTTTTAACGTTATACGGTGTTGTACAGCGTGAGTTCCGGCTAACGGCAAAAATCATGTTTACGTCGACCCGTTGGAACGGAACTCTGCTGTAAATCAAGGACTCCCTGTATTTAATTACTTGTTGAAGTTTGAACCCGAACACCACTGAGGCTGAACACCATGAGACACACTGCCTGAGTACACTAACCGTTCCGGCAAAATGTATTACTTCTAGCAACAACCACCTGAGCCAATAAAATACCTTATTTAACATACCTCCACACTAGCATAGTCACACATGGAACACTTGAAGGGCTTCTCGTGGGTGTGCTTATAGCGACGGTGTCGCACAAGCTCACCGCTAGTCACAAATGCCATGTCACAATCAGTGCATTTGTGGGGCCGGGTGCCTGTTCAAAAAGTGGGAAAAAAAAAAAATATATATATCAGCGATGTTATTTTCTGAAACACATACCTTAAAAATACAAGCAGAAGAGTGTGCAGAAACAGAAAAACACCTGTGTGTGTGTTGAGGTGGTTCCTCAGCAAGGTGACTGTCCTGAAGGCACGTCCACACAAGTGACATTTGTGCGGTCTCTCGTCCGTGTGGCTCTTCATGTGGCGGTCGAGGTTGGAGCGTCTTGGGCAGGTGTAGCTGCACAACTCACACTGGAATGTCTTCTTCACACCTGGACAAGCACACACAGCACAAAAACATTCCTAAAATCCCAAAGGGAGTGCTGTTCTTCACATATACACACACGTTAAAATATACCATCGATGCATTTCAGCTACTGCAAAGGCATGGCATACCCTTCTTTTTGATTTTGGTTGGCTTTGGAGGCTTCATGTTGCCCACGACCTTCTCTGCATTGACCTCTGAGAGCAGGCCTTCCTGCTGCTCCTCCTCAAAGTCGTAAACAGACACATCCATGTCTTTCTCGCCCTCCGTGTTGTAGCGCAGCTTGCTTTTCTTTGTCTTTTTGGTCTTTTTAACAGGAGGTGTGTAGTCAGGATCCTTGGCCCAAGTGGGGTCATCATTCTGTGGTTCGGCAATCTCCTCGTCTTCCTGCTGCTGCAGAGACTGCTCCTCATGACCGTGGAGCTCGTCCTGCTCCACGGTCTCCACTTCTCCGTTGGCACCCACTTTCACCACCTGTGGGCATACGCCTCATGAAACCCCAAGAAAGCATACCCTAAACAGGAAATAGATCACTTAAATTTAGCTACAGGAAATGACCATTGACCAACCTGGAAGCCCTCTGGGAGTGGCAGCGTGTGACAGATGACAGGCTCTCCATCTTTGGGCATGGCGGTGGCATCCACCAACGTACCCTGGAGCTCCTCCACGGTGGCGGCGGTAACAGGCACAGCTGTAACAGGCACCTGCACTAGTTGCAGTTCACCCAGGCCCAATTGTTGCTCCTCCATATTGACCACCTGCAGGGTGATGATCTGCGTGTCATCCACTGTGGTGACCGTGGCCTCGTGGGCCGCCCCAGCTACCCCCACACTGGCGGCCATGGTGCCCTCCATCACTTCCGTCTTCATCTGCAGCAAGGCCGGGTCCAAAGAGTCCATCACCATCATTTCTACGCCACTATTTACGCTCACCACACCTTCAACCAGCTGCTGCTGTGCATCGACCACGGCGCCCGTCACCTCGCCCTCGGGCTGCTCTACCGCCTCCAGCCCGGCAGCCTGCAGCAGCTCAACTTCTTCATCCTCCCGGCGCCGTTGATACGTCTTACAATCTTTAGTTTTGAACGCGTCCCCCGTCTCGTCCACCACGGCTTCGGTCGGTCCCCCTTCCATGTGTATTACCTTTGAGGAAAAGCAGAGCATGGTTTTTATTAAAGCACGAAGTAACCCTTTGTCGTGTTGAAGATGCCTGGGATGTGTCTAAGCAACACCCGATCTTACATCCTTGACACGGAAAGCATGCAACGACCTTCCTGCAAATTTAACGAACGAAAGCACATACACGCAAAACCTTACCCAAGAAACAAGACAAGAGTCACATGTCTGTATGCTGTTGTTACAACTTACTGCCTTGCCGTACTTCATCTCTCTACTCTCCCGCCTCTTCGATTCGCCGCGCTCGGTGATCGAGCTAGCCTTGACCTTCCTTCTTCATAACATAACATAAAATAGAGTACAATCAACACAGGGTTAAGACACGACGAGGACTTTTCAACAGGATGTGCCGTAGGTGAGGTTTCTCGTACACCCGTTCCCTTGTGCCGGAATCAAAAGTGCATCAAACCACAATCAGAAAGCCGTTAACAGGTGTTTTTAATCTCCTAGGAGGATCCATGGGTACGCATTACTATTGCTAGGTTCAGCTCTGCATCACAGACCGTGTGCAACTTTTGCTCGAATCCAGTACTTTGTACTTTCTGCCAGTTTGTGCTCGAGAAACAGGAGATCCGCCTCGTGCCCTGATCTGACTCCTGTTCATGACCTGATCTTACTCATATGAGGTGCTCTCCAAACGCACTGCAGGCTCCGTGAAAAACCCCGAAAAATCCCCGCCTGACACAGGAGCACAGTCAGTCATCAACCACACACACACACACACACAGCCTTATCCTGAAAGATTTTCCACTACAGCAAGAGGGCATTCTGAGCTGATTAGCAGCGTTTTGTACCGCTCCCAGCCGGGTTGTAGAGGGAGCTCTCCGCAGTTTGATCCCCTCAGTCGTCTGCTGCTCGAGGTGGCTAGTACTAGTGTCTCAAAACGCAGCCGGTCAATGAACAGATATCCAGCACTCCTCTGGGATCGACCACTGACCTGTAAGATGCTCTAAACTTGGGGAAATCTGTCACATATGGCTTTGAGTAAGCACGCCGTGCAGAGTCACCTACAATCAGGTTCACTGCGCGTCGCGGCTTCCCTCGTCCGATTTTCATCTGCGCAACAAGCTAGCCACCGAGCTAGCAAACCCCCGCACGCTAGCGAACAATTCCGGTTCTCAACGTTGCCCGACACGGTGATATATCTCGGGGACAGACGGAGACGGGGAGCAACACCATCGCGCTGGGAGCTTTAATAGATCAAATCCACGGGCTGTGTGAGTGTATGTGTGCGCGCGCGCGCCCGGTGCAATGGGCCAGGAAGGGCTGAGGCAGGTTTGAATCGCTCGCGCTCGAGGAGGGGCGCCAACAAACTGCTAGCTAATTTAAGCTAAGCTAAGCTAGCAAACTAGTCGGTTTGTTACCGCCACCCGGACAACCCTACGACCCAAAGAAATGCCTTATATGTGTATTTTCTGTCTCATAGGGTCGCGTGTGGTGTTTGTGCGGGTACAAAACTCGAACCCAGGGGTACTTCGGGGCCACATTAGCTTGTTGGCTAAGCTATTGCTCCGTCTCGAAACGGCGGGTTTTTTGTCACGGAAACAAAGAGAAGAAAAAGAAAATGGACGCCTGGCCTAAAGAGTGGCGCAAACATCGAAGTGTTAAAATGACGCATCTGGCCGAAATGCCACCTGATATAGGTTCGAGAGCACTTAATAATCGGGCATAACCCCGAACTTCTGGGTTATAAGTGTTTTTTGCTAAATTTTCGATAACGATAGAGGGAGACAAACACCCCCCGCCAGCCGCCTGGACCAGGAGCCCCATCGTGACACCTAGAGGCCGATTAAAGATCCTGCAAAACTCCCCCCTTTCGGAAAAGTGGCACTATTTTACCTGCTTTTGCTCGTTTATCCTGTCGTTGAAGTCAACGCAAGGCCCGGGGTACGCTCTTCCGCTAGTACGAAGCGAAGTACAAGTGCGTGCTTCCCCTTCGCTGGTTTTAATCCTCTCCCGCTTTTGCAGAGTAGGCTCCGCACAAAATGGCGGCCCGAGGCGGTTGCTGCGCATGCGCGGCACGCAGGGAGGCGGTGGCGACGGGGAGGAGGGAGGGGTGTAAACACAGCGCTGTGCCGATTGGCCAAAAGGGGCGCTAGCACGTTTAAATTTCGGGCGTTATTCCCCAACGGACTCCAGGCAGTGTTTACGCCTGTTACCTCAGTGTGGTGGGAGGTGTGCGTGATTTGGGCTGGCTTCAACTTCTTTCCTGATTAAACTTATTTATTCATACGTCTTTAAAGTTGTTTACTCGTGACAGTGTTTCATTATTGATTTTCATTCTGGTCGATACACTGAAAGTCTTCAGTTCTGCTGATTTTTTCTTGAATTCTGTGCTATTATGTATTACATGTACTTTGTATGGGAGTCAAATTTTCCAAATGGATGTATGACAAAATAAAGGGTACTGTTGGAAAGAGCTTGAAGAAAAAGCTTTACAATCATACCAAAATTATGTTCATAGGTTGAACATTGAGGAAGATGTGCTCATTTAAGTCTCTGAAAATCCAGGCCCATTTTTTCTCCTTGTTTTCCATTGAAACTGAAAACAAGTTGTGACCTAAATAAGTGATTTATTCACATTTTTCATCATAACTCTGTCAAAAATTAAGGTTTTTCTCCATGAAATTTTCAGGGAATATTTCTAGTAGAGTCCTTCGATCAAAAGGACTCATAAAATGCATTTATTAGCATGGATTATGAAGGTGACAAATCACCAAGTAGAAAGTCGACAGTTAATTGGGGACGAGGCGTCTCATAGTCTGGGGCATCGTCCTCATCATTTTCATCCTCTATTCTATGGGGTTTTGTTCCAATAAATAATGTATTTGATAATGACATCAGCATGGGGAAATTTCCCTTTACGACAACGACGGAAATGTGTAAGAAAAACAAAACAAACTTCAGAACGCTTCAGCAAAAGAAAATATCATTAACTTGATTATGTCGTCAAATTTCTAAACAATGTAAACAAAAACAATTGCATTCGACGATTCGGCCTTCAGGCTATATAAGGCTGGTAAATTCCACATCACCGACTGGCGGCCGTTACAATTTACACAGAGCCCGATCTAGTTACCGGACACCCCAAAAACAGAGATTCCAATGAACAAAAATGTGTTTACCATTTTATAAATGTCATATTTAATAACTGGTTGTAAGTATGCGAAACATTTGTTCATGTTATTCAAGCACAGCACACAAGTTAGCACTATTATTTTTTTATTTAATTTTAATAGTCTTGTTTTGTATTCGATAACAAGATCTTTGTCAACCAATAAACTTTTCTTATTTAGGAAAAAAAAACTCTGAATGCCGCACAATCTGTATGTCTTTAAAGAAAAAAATATATATATAATTAAATCTGCATTACAGTTTGTCATCAACAACTGCTATTTTTCACTTTAAATAAAGGTCTACTTCTCTGAACACAATCACTCCCCAGTCATTTGAGGCACTTGTACGTAGAGGAGGCTTTCTCTTCTTCCAAAGTCTTCACACAAACACCGTTGAAGAGCTTCGTAAATTAAAAGTGATATTCCAGCACTGAACCTGGGTGTCTAGCAGCACTCGAAGGAACGCTCTGAATTTTTGTTCAGTATGCAATGGGCCTGGTCCAAATATTACATGCACTATACTATTGGAAGGCAAAGTCCATCATGGTTCAATATATTTTCATTTTACTAATACTAATAATCTTTGTATAGATGTATAAAATAGGCCCTCTATTTTTACAGCAGATATCCCCCTCGGATACAACGCCGTTGACTTGAATCTCAGGAAGTGCACCGTGAACCTTTTTAGGAGTCATTAGCACTCAAAGCGGGCCTACATTTGCTTTTGAGTGTAAACGTTTGTTTTCAAAAGCAAAAAAACACCACAATTAAAACACGTACACAGATTACTGCATCAGTAAAGCGTATATAGCGACGCATATACTCACTCCTACCACCTGAACTCTGTCCCACTTACACCTGACAAACATGAGCGCTAGCACACTTTGTTAAGGGGACGACCGAGCTTCAGCAAATGCGCATCAAATTAAAAAGTTCACCCCGTTAAGTGAATCACATGACAGTAACACTTTCCATTCCCCTGCTCTTGTCAGTGAACAGGAAGCAGAGTAAAAATTTGTCCATGCATGCAGTATGAGCTGCTGCACTCATCCGAGCCCGGCTTTGGTGAATTGTGGAGGCAAAAAACCACTGGGCTGGGTGATAAGGCAGCAAAACACTCACAGTAGCCCATTTCTTCTTTGCTTGATCACCATCCTTCCACTTTCCTTGGTATCGTTTAACTGACTTTAATTCGTAGCTTGTCGATCAGATTAATTCGTCCACTGATCTGTGTAACAAGGTGATCAGGTCTTTGTTTGCACGTCACCAGTGTGGTCAATGTTTGATCATGGGTCCTTTATTGGCAGGAGTACAAGTCTGAGTACACAGGAGACATTGGTCCATAGTTTCTGCAGGCTGACGGTGCTTAAAATGCAGTGCTGGCCATGCTGCCGGGTGCAAAAATTCGAGAGACTCCATCCTGCTCCACATGGCGATGGGCCATCTTTCCCTCCTCACCTGCGCACACACACACACACACACATGCAGTTAAATAACAATCAAAGAGCTGCTAATGATTGAAAATTGAAGCCTTTCTTCCAGAGTTGAGATCTGTTAGGCTGTCTTTTATATTCTTTTTAATTCTGCACTGATCCTTGACTCTTTCCACACTTCACATTTCAAATTTATCCATATTGTATTCGTGTCCATTGGTGACCTACCTAGCACCAGCAGAGCTTGTTTGGCGGCTTCTCTTACGTCCTCCTTGTCTGTGCGGCACAGATACACCAGCTGATCGATGCTCTCTTTGGCCTGGCATACAAATATCATGAGGAGGAGGGGTACGGGTATTTTTTAAAAATAAATTACATACGTCAAAAGGGTGTGATTCCGAGTAATCCCTTGTTTCCCCTGTATAGTAATGGTTTTGTATGAAAGTCACAAATCTATTTCCATTGAAAATAAAAGTGTCAAAAAAGAAAATTCAATATACCGCAATGTAATCGTCACGCTATTATATTTTTTCACTTCAACCAAAATCATAGCAACTCTTTATTTTGAAAAAAATCATCTGAAATGCAATATATATTTTTTGTATGTGTCCTGTACATCAGTGCTTCCCAAAGTGGTCAGTGAAGACCAGCCAGTGGGCCTGTGATTTAATATATCTGGTACTGGTCTTCTGATTTGAATGAGTTTAATCCAAAGCTCAATAACTCAAAACAAGTATTCTATAAAATACCGATTGTAGCGGCTATGTACTGTGATTAGAAATTTCAGTAAAAAAAGGTCTTTCGGTCTAATAAACACCCAAAATATACAGAAAGTGTACACATGTGGATAATATCTGAGTAGATTGAGTATTCTTATTAAAAAAAAAAACAGTAATAACGTAGGTCCATGGGATTTATTTTAGAGGTCACTCGTTGCAAAAAAAGTCCGAGAACCCCTGCCGAGCGTCATCTATAAATGCTTTCAAAATAATACCGAGGACCAGTGAACTCTCAGCAAATCTAGTAAGAATTTGTAAAACAATGAGAATTTGTCCAGAAACTGCAGTTTTGCCCCTGATTGCTACAGAGAGAAAAAAAATCCACACAGTCCAGATAAAGAGACTGACCTTTAGACACGCAAGGGCTTTACAACCACAAATGCGGGTCTCGACACTTTCGTCCTCCAGCAGCTCCAGACAACTCACGAGCGCCTGACACAGACAGAGAATGAGATTCGGTGAACATGTCGTCTATAATCATTACAAAACCTGAAAACGTTTCCCTTTATCAAAGTTGGAAAATGAACAGTGTTTGAGGACTGCTGGTGCAGCAGGCAGGTGGTAACAAAACCTTAAGCCTGTGGTTTGTTTCTTTTCAGACTTTATACACGTTACCAAGAACGAAATGATGCTCACATTATGAACGGTTTTGCATGAGTTATACATTTCTCTAGCTCCAGACGTTTACAACTAAATACATGAAATCACTAATTTGGTTCTGGAGGACAAAACACGACTTCTTGTCCACATTGAAAATCTAATCATTTTAAATTCTAATACAGAAAGGCTGTCAATAATGGTCACAAAAAAGGCATTCACATTCACAGCATTTGGGAGACGCTCCTTTCATGAGTGACTACCATTGATGGTTTGTATTTTTGATCAAAATACACCTTCATGCCAGTACCAATAGGTTGAGGAGGGTCTTTAGTCTTCATTGAAGACAGTGTTGTTTAGACAGACTGAGGAAGTTCATCAACGACCTGAGTGTTGGCTTTAATCCACTCGTAGCGCAGAGGTAAGGCCATGCGATACGCAGACGTTCATTATTAGACGTATTAGATATTTTTAAAAGCAGCATTTTCTGGTAAATGTGGTGTTGAATATTTGAATTATAGTACATTTACTGTAACAGTATAAACACGGTCCAATTCTACAGAATAGATGAATACAGCTTCTTCGCACATTTCCTTAAAAGCATATTGTCCTAGATTTTAAAAGTTCCTGTTCTTTACTTAGTTCACGTTTGCTCCCTTCTCTACCTTGAACATAGATTATATACCCACATTCTGATGGTCATTCTGTGCAATTAAAGTTAGCTTGCCCAAGCTAAGAAATCAATTCAAAAGGAAGTGACAGAACAGTGTTTAAACCTAATACAGTGGTACCTCAGTACTCAAACTCATTAGAACTCTAATTTCTTAAAATTCAAACAAACCAGATCGGAAAAAAATGACCTCGAACTCGATCTGAATCTCAGAAGTTGAACCGTGAACGCCGACCTGAGATAACGTGTACGCGCGGGGAAATGAGTCACACGGCACTCAGCTGTCTCTCAGCGGAAACAGAGGGGAACGCTTCAGTCTCAGCCTCGCATTCGCTGTGATAGCATCGTTTATTGGTGATGGTGCTTTTTTATTAATAATATCAGGTAATACACTGTGAGTCAGATGTAAAATCCCTTTCAGGCTTTATTTAGGCTCCAGGCAGAAGGACATGA
>JAQMCW010000036.1:12730368-12745739 GCA_030068335.1 Chrysichthys cranchii | reverse complement strand
CATTTATTTTCTTACTTTACAAATGACTGTTTTGATAAATGTGCTTAGATGTGTTTAGTATGTGCTCTTCTTGTTTTGTCCTGTTCATTTTGTGTTTAAATGCTAAAAAAAAAACACATTTAGGTGTAATTTTTTGGGGCCGGGAACCAATTAATTGGTTTTCTATTATTTCTTATGGGGAAAATCCGATCAGAACTCCAACTTTTTAGGATTCGACCCCGCGTTCTGAACGGATTAAGTTCGAGTACTGAGGTACCACTGTATAAGTAGGGGTATGTTTAATGTAAACCCTCCACCAAAACACGTCGATATCCACTGTAAAAGTAACATCTTAGCATTTACAAGATTACAACAAAACAAATATATGATTATTAAACCTATTTCTAGATATTTTTATCATTTCAAGCATGGCAGTTATGTATTTCCACAAAGAACAAAAATCATATGCCAATAAAACAGGAAACAAGAAGCTTGAAATGTGTAAAAACGTAAAAAAAAAAATAAAAAAAAAAAAACAACCCTCAAACATTTAATGAAATAACTGTGATCCTATTGCCCTTATTCAAGATATTTTTACTTGCAAAAGTATTTATTCAGTGAAATTAGACCTAACCTTTACCTATAATTCCAAACAAGCCCTAATTACTTTTACGTTTCAGATTTTTAGACCAAAAGTGTCCCGTTCCCCTGGCGTACCCTCTCTCTGTGGCGTGGCTGCTCGGCCAGGCTGCGTAACAGCGAACCGGCGCTGCTGCCCACCTTCCCCCGTGGGTCTCTGAGCAGTACGCTGACGGCGCGCAGGCCCTCGCGCTTCAGACTGCACTCTGGGGGCTTTTTTAGGGCTTTCAGCAGCACATCTTGTTCACCAGACTGCAGACACTGCACCAGCCAGACTGCAGACGAAACGAGAAGGGGGGAGGGCAAAGTGGATCACAGGGTTTGTATGGGGAGATTAGAGGGAGAAGGGAGGGGTGAAAAGAGATAGAGAGAGAGAGACAAGAGACAAATGATATGATGATTAGAGGATGGGAGTGGCAAGCTTCTGAATTTTGGCTAAATTGTTTTCACATAGCTAACTGACTGCTGCCAAATAAAATAAATGACAATGCTGCAAATCATCAAGTTAGACGATCATACCCTGCGGAGAATACTGCCATATACAAACATACCCTCCTCAGCCAGCTCGGTGATGTGCGTCTCCAGTTCGTTCACACCCTCAGCCTCCAGGTAGCTCCAGAACTGGAAAACTGTAATAATCCCTTTAGCCGCACTTCCACATCGTCTGGGCAGCTTTTTCTCCAAAATCCTTTCCACTAAACGCGTAAATACTGATAGAAGAAAGACACATGTTGGGTATGTTTTGGTATTAGAAACCACTTTGGATACGTATATACATACGGAGTGGGTGCGTGAGTGTAAAGGTGCTTTGTGTTTATTGTACAGAAATCCCGAAGCGAGCCAGATTAACCCTTTGTTCTGATATTCAGTGGGAAAACCAGACTTGCTTCCACCCAAACTGGCTGCTCTGAACATTTCATACGGCATATGATTCATTGCAAAGCTATTTTAATTTAGAAACCCACACTCGCCTGGTGATTTATTATGAACACTTGATGAAGCAACTAAACCACCCCCACACACACCTGTGTCTGAGAGGCTGGCTGCTCGTTCTGGTATTCTGCCTGTGTAAGTGTTGTTCAGGGTTTGCAGGAAGGCCTCTATGGAGGTGCTGAACACGCCACAGCCAGTCGTACAACGCCTCCATAGCAACACAGCCCCCTGGCACTGCTCTAACTGTGGAACGACTGCTCCCAAACACACACACGCACACACACACACACACACACACACACACACACAGAATAAGGAAAAAGAAGATATGAGCACAGAATATATATATACATTCAGGCTGATCATCATTCTTCGTTATTTTCGGTTTCACACTGCCCAAACAATTTATCCTTTGTTGCTCTTTCTATTTCTTTATCCTTCGCCGTACAGTGGTACCTCGGTTTTCGTTGACTTTTTCCCGCGAAATATTTGTCTCAGTTTTCACCGGTTGCCTCGGATTTCGTCAGCGTGCCCCCGCGGTCCCGCTGCCTTGTTTCTCGTTGTGTGAGCATCACCCCGCGCTTCTAGCTAAACAATCCCATCACTTTCCAGTGTTTTTGTGCTTTTTTTATTAATTGATTGATTGCAAGTGCTAATACTACAATTACATGGAAGTGATTACTGCATATACAGGACATATTTGGTGTAATGTGTGTATTTTGCGTTTTTCAGTTTCGAAAATGTACCCTCTCCTTTTAGTTCCATCACGGGACCAAAGAAAGCTTCCAGAGCCAGCAGCCCTTCGAAGCAGCTGGTCCTAGTGCCAAAAAGACCAAGAAGGGGCGTGACCTCAGATAGTGCCTTGATACCTAAGGTCCATATGGAGGGGGATTCCCCTTTCAAACAATACTACAGTACAGTAACATCTCGGTGTGCGTTGACGTCGGTTGTCGTCAGTTTCGGTATTTGTCTTTGTATGTGCACCTCTCTCTGAATGAATGTTCATGTATTCTTTACATTAGTCTTTTATATTCATTTCTTATTGTTTCTTAGTAGTAAACACTATATTTATTCTCTATAAAACGTGTTTATGGTATGTATTTTGGAGTATCTAGGACACTCATTGGATTTACATTGACTGATATGGAAATAACTGCCTTGGTTTTCGTCGGTTCCAGATTTCGCCGATTGTGTTCGGTCGGATTACGGACGAAAACCGAGGTTCCACTGTATTAATATCGAGTGAGGAACCCATTACGAGTACAATTCAAACGCAAAACACCCAACAGCAGTTGACTAAGAACGACATTTTCCTCCCAACACTGTATTCTAATGAGCTAACCTTCCTCAGGTTGGCTCTCGCTCTTCAATGTATCCTGGACAGCCAGGCGAATCAGCTCCATGACCCGAGCCTCCCGTAGCAGCCGATCCAGAGCGTACATCTCCCCGCAGCGTAGCGGCCCGAATGTACCCAGCCTCTGCACAGATATCACACACAGCTCTTCACGCAGAAGCTCACAATGACGCTTAATTACCCAAACATGGAACACAACACATACATGCCTTAAAAGTACAACTGTGGCAGATTGTGATGTTAACCGGGAGGCTAAAGTCTTATATCAGGAGCTTGACAATGACGCTATTAGGGTTGTTTCATTCAAAAGGCTGCATGAACCTACAGTCTGGGCTAGAAAGAAATCAGCCTGCATCTCCCCTGTACAGGTGCATGCTACTCAAGGAATAGCTGTGAACATTTGTACAATCTAATATTTTACAAAGTCAGCAAACGTAAACACACAAAACATGACATGAACCTATATCTATAGTGAGTAGAACAAATCCTTTGTGTTTTGTTGTGCAAAAAGTAACGGCATCTTTTTAAAAAAAATTTTTTAATTTAATTCTTCATGCAAGAAGTCATCCAGAGATCCTGATTTCACCGCTGGTTTTTTTTATTTATTTTTATTTTTTTAAATCAGATTGCGTCTGGAAGACAGTGGCTCCAAAGTGCAGAAGATCCATTAGGTTTGACCACATGGACTCACCAGCAGCTGGGTGGAGCAGTTCTGCAGATGGATCAGCAGGGTTTGATCTAGAGCTTGGTGCCCAGTGCTGAGAGGAACAGTGGGAGCGTCCCAACAATTCAGTGCACAGCCCTCATCCACTACCACACTCTCACTTGCTACCGGCGGTGAGCTGTACACACACACACACACAGGGCAAGTCAATTTATTGCAGCTTGATTAGCATAACAGTATATGAGAACATCTCCAAAGCATCAGGAATACTAGACGAGCACACACACGCACACGCACACACACACACACACACACACACACACACACACGGGCGGGTTTTGTGCAATCAACTGACAAAAAACAAAATGCACCGAAAACAAAAAGGGCTTGGCGGAAGTAATAAAGACAGCCTTAATAACACATGTAATAATAATAATAACAACAACAACAATAATAGTAATAATAATAATAATAATAACAATATTAATAATTAGATAATTAGACTGCATTTCTGCAGAGAAAATGCAAAATGTGCTCAAATGCTGCCACCAGCAAGTACACTGATAAACACAACAGTTTGTTGGCCAACCTGCGAGCTAACAGTCTGACTACGGAGACAAGACACAGGACGAGTCTCAATCGCCTTTCTACTGAACAAGCAGGCTCTTCTCACACCCTAGGTAGTGCACATGTATAGAGAGTAGGGGGTGATTTGAGACTCGGGGCAGGTTTTGAAGGATAAAGAGCGTGTTTATGGTTAAACGACAACACGGAGCTCATTTCGACTCTGAGCTGAAGATACATCCAGATTAAAGTGACTTTATAAATCTGAGGACCAACGTTTAAGACTCGGAAACCTGTAAAGCCCAAAGTGGACGCTCAGCTCGTTCACCTGAACCATAATGTTGTGATGAAAGCCGCCCCGCGGCTCCGTGTTTGTGTTTTTGCCTCCTTCAGATGCCGACATTTTAGCCCTTAACGTAACACTACAACACAAAGCTCAACAGCTGCAAGACTAAAACGAGCCGACATAAAGACACAAACAGTCACTAGACTGCATTTCCGCAGAGAAAATGTAAAGTTAAAGAACTCCTCAAGGTCCTAGAGAGCTGTGGATTTGGCACAGAATTGGGCAGAAAAACACACAAATGACTCCTCAAGGTCCTAGAGACAGCCAGATTTTCGTGGAATTTCGTGGATAAACAGGAATACCGAACGAACGACAAGGACTAACGAAACCATTTGAATAAGCCAACATGCCCGGATCGGTACGGACGTCTTCCAAGTTGGAACGGTGTCTCTAGCTCGAAAGCCCTAGGAGGAGTAGGGGGCGGGGGGAAAAAAATGGGTGAACGGAAATATAATAACAATAATAAAACTTAAGAACAATAGTGTGCCTGCACAGCAAGCAGACTAATAATAATCATAACAATGATGATGATGACCAGGACAGGTGGGGTTGGGAGCAGTTGCTGTATGATTTGGGGGCCAATTGATAAGTGAAGTGTTTCTCTGTCTTGGGTTCACCTGCCATGCAGTAAGCAGCGTCTCCTCTCTTAGCAGCCAGTTGTTTCAGCCTTTACCCTTTTAGGAGGTGAGACAATGGGCACTGAGCCATACACCTCTCTCCAGGGCCTGATAACACTCTCATCCTCAGCTTCACATTGCCAATTTATCAGATATTTGGTTCGACTCACACTACATTCATAACAGCAAACAACAAGTTGCTCATGTCACTTGTAGCTTGTCTCGTAGGCATGTAGCATCTAGTGCTTAAATAGGAACCGACTGGAACTAAGATGATGAGTCTGGACCTGAAGAAATGTTGGATCACTCGCACTACGACTAAAGATCACTGCTCGTCTGCTGTCGCTGAAATCATGGCAGTTGGTCACATCACGGAAAATGCACGACGGCCCGTCACTCGCCGGTGGGAACGTAAGGTTAGTTTCGTGATTCAGTGGTGATTTTTTGCACCACAGCTGAACGGCATCTTTATTATTCACTTAGATGAGGAGGAAAAAAAACGTTACTGCAAATGAAAGTATTTATCAAAGCTCGAGAAGTTACTTAGTATTCAATAACGGCCTTTTTTTTTTTTTTAACTTATTTATTTATTTTAATGAAAATCTTCTTCAACCCTGAGCTTGAGATTATTTATCCAGATTGTATATTGTCTGTATATTGTCTGTGCTTTGGTGTCAAACCAATTGCTCCTATTGTTTCGTTCTGACAGGACGATTTAAACACAAGGCCTGGCCAATGGGATTGATCAAGCTAAGCTAAGCTCAAAACTAACGCTGTGGATCAGGTTTGCTCAAAAGTACAAGATGCTAGAATAACTCGTCTTATGATCGGCTTCGTCTGTGAAACCGAGAGTGACTGGGATTAGCTGAGCGTTTTGAAATAACCCTCTTTCATATTCAGTTCTCAGAAGGATCCTGTCAAGTATACTTACGGACTAACTGGACCCCAGACGTCACTTCCATACAATTTAATGGACTGATAACATCAAATGTTTCTCTCTCTCTCTCTCTCTCACACACACACACACACACACATACACACACACACACACACACACACACACACACACACACACACAGAGATACAGGCATCACAAAATCGTAAAGGTTTCTAATAATTAACTGCAGAAATGTTTTTGTAAATAGCATCAAGATAGTCTGCACTTTTTGTTTAGCCACTAGATGGCAGTATTGCATTACTCTAAGGTACATCTCATCTGGAAAAAGTCATGACCAATTGCTGCAAAAAGGCATTTCAGAAACTCTGACCTGTCGGTCACACTCTGCCTCTCGAAATCTTCTTCCTCGTCTTCCAGATCGGAGGTGTTGAGGAAACTGAAGCTTTCAAGAGCAGTTTCCACCGTCAAGCTCACACTGGACGCCCGACTTCGACTTCGGCCCTACACAATCACACACACGACCACGATATAACAAGTTCACCTTTCGATAAACATTTTCACATAACGCACGCCCAAAACCCCACAAATCTTCATCTTCACATGACACCCCGGAACATTCTCTTGTACTTCGGAAGATTTTGAACCAGTCCGTGAACTGAACAGACATCGCTACGTTCTCATCCAGGCAGAAAATGTTCACGATTTGCATCATGCCTCAAGGATATCTCGCACTGAATCGAACACCCAAAAACACATTCTCAGGCTGTGGGTTGGGAGCAGGAAGGGTGGTAACCTGGTCCCTAGAGAGACCAGGAGTTAAAAACTACTCTCACATCCTCTTTCATCTTTCTTCTCTGTGTAACACGCTGGCGTCAGTGATCACACACGGCAGCAGATATTAATCTTAGACAAACGCATGTACAGTGAAACCCCGCAATATCGCGGTTCACCCATCGCGTGTTCAGTGCATCGCGGTTTTTTCGAATTTTGAACCACGGATTTTTTTTATTTATTTCGCAGGACTCTGTATATATATACAAATCAAAACTGAGACCAGAATGGAAACACAGACCGTCATGGAAACCTTGATTTGATCAAAAAATGGAAAGCGGAGACCTAACACTGCGCATAATGTGTAACTAGAACGTGTGTGAGAAACACTTCGGTACACCTTTAATAACCTACAAAATCTTGGGCGCCGGCATGAAGGACCTCATCAGTCTCGTATGTTCATGCTTTCTTTCGTTTATGCTGCAGATCCGGAGGCTATCGCATGAACACTGGAGGTGAGGCGAGAATTCACTGGGGATGGGAGCTAGTCCATCACAGGACACCACAGCCATTCATTCACACCTGGGGCAATTCAGGGTGTCCTACTGCCACGTTTTTCGGTGGTGGGAAGAAGCTAGGGAAACTGCCCGGGCAATAAGCCGAGCTTGGGATTTTAACACATATTTATTTCTGCGTGAACAAAATTTATTTATGTAAGAATAGCACACAGTAAACTCACCGTAAGAGCCTCCTCCAGCAGGCGGAGCTCTTGCTCCAGCACCTGCAGCTCTGGAAACTGACCCCTGTAATCATCCAGAGAAGAAAGAAGGGCGCTCAGGGCCTCGTCCAGGCCGCCGTCCTTTGCCTCGGCGTCCTCCATGTTTCCCCTGTCTCCTGGACAAGAATCTACCTCAGTCCCAGGCTTCTTGGCCTGTACCGACAGAGTGTGCGTCTTGGGCAGGTCCTGTGTATCCTGGGTCTGTTCAATGTCCCCGGTTTTGGGGGTTTGAGAATTGCTTGCCTGCCCTGAGACCTCAGGATCAACAGAGGCACAAGGAGAGTCGTCCTCACAGTTGGGGCAGGAATCAGTTATCGGTTCTTCACGTTTAGCAGCAGAATCGGAGCCCTCCTGTGCTATAGGGGCTGCGGTGTCAGAGCTGGAGGATACCAGTGCAACTAGATCAACAGTGCGGTGGTCGGCTTGGGGCTCGGGAGGGACCGCGCATTGTGATTCCCCTGAAGGCCTCTCGTTCAAGGCGGCATCCACACTGCTCTCACTGATGTGGCTCAGGGAGCGCGAGTAGCGGGCGTGGCCGTTGGGCACAGATTGTGTCCCAGGTGTCTCCGTGGTCACCGTGAGCGTAGTCGCTCGGAGGTCCTCATCGTGCTCCTCCTCCTCTTCTTCGTCTTCCTCTTTCTGATTGGCCAGACGAGAGGGCGTGGAGGTGGACGACTGGCGGGGGCTGAAGGAGATGTCAATGGCCGGAGCGGAGGTCTGGACCTCAGGCTGCACCAGATTCTTGTGAGCATGACGGAGACCCTGGGACAGCTGAGGGCTCGACGAATCGTCCGAGGATTCAGAGGAGTTGGACCACGCCGTACCGTTCTCCAACTCCTCCTGCCTCTTCAACATGTTCTACACCGGGAGAAAAGCAGAGAGAAAATGACAACAGGGAAAGGATGACGCGGGATAACATCAAAGGAAAGGTTTCTTTGGTTCTAACCCGACCTCTAACTTCTAACTGCATCTGTAACGCGTTTGTGATCGCCACGTCACATCAGACAATAAACATCTTGTCGGTTGAAAGGAATCCCTTCGCCTTGTTTGTTTTGTCCTGAGGGCGTTCAGACTTTTACGTCCGACTCTCCGAAGAATTTCGGCGTTTCCGATTCATAGGGAGAGCGCACTCGCAAACGCACTACAGATGCAGGGGATTGAGATGAGGCACCAACGCCTGGGAGTGGTCCTTCATTTTTATCCGACAGGGACAGAAATTAGAAGGGAAAGTATGAAAAACAAACAAACACCAAAAAAAGCATAAGATGGAGGGGGAAACAGGAGAGTAATTATGCGCTTTAGGTACGTGGCGTCTCCGCGAATTCATTTCGTATTACAGAAATGAGTACAGAGGCAAAGGAAGGAAGAGAAATAAAAGCGTGTGATGGAGGCGTCGGGGAGCACGGCCCCCGTTGACGCGCATTAGTGTGATCGTTCTCCCATTACTCCATCCAGGCGGACGGGAGGCTGGCGTCAGGCCCAGACACCCAACTGTGACGCTGCCTCTAATTAACTTCTCCTACAGCCCCTGTGTCACCCCACAAATACAAGAATGACAATCATGATTGTCCATTTAGACCGTGCATGCGTGATTATGTGTGTGTGTGTGTGTTTAGACTGATATACAAGCCAAGAAGGCCCTACTACTATTTGACTATTTGCTCAGGAGTTTACACATCTACAACCAACCTACATCTGTAACTACGCAGATTAAAAAAAAAAAAAAAGCTTTAAAGAACCCACACACCCACGCACTCCCAAGCACCAAGATCTTCCAAACTGCCACCACCTGAAGAACCCACCAAAGTGCCAGAGCAAAAGCCACACACTACTACAAAGCTGCAACTAGTTAGTACCTAGAAGCACTTGGAGCTACGAGAGCATACCATGGTTAGCCAAAGACACTACCTATAAACCTACTGCACCATGTCTACTGGCTAATCGCTACCAGCGGCTAGCAGCACTTACGCGAGTGTGTAAGCGAGACAGTCCAAAGCTGATGGAGGAGACATCGCCGCAGCTATGCGTCTGAGACAGTTTCTCGGCCAGTGCGTCCCGGAACACGTCCAGGAGGGACCAGCACTGCTTGGGTGGCAAACTCCGTGGGCCAGACTGCATCGGAGCATGATGAAAACAACTTAAGAACTGGATTCAGTGCTGTAGGAATCCATGACTTCTCATAAGGGGAAGCTTACCCAAGTGTGGGAAAACTCATTACTAAACTGAGAAGCTCAGATTTCCACAACAACAACAATACACACGGTGTTATAACGAGAAAGAAGTCCCTTAATGTGCAGCTCTCCGGACCCTGAGAGGGACTCAATCTGACTCGTGTTTACATTTGGAAAATCTCCTTGAAAAACCAAAAATACATCAGAAATCCGACACACCGCATTAAACTTTAAAAGAGATACCTAAATCTCCGTTTCTTAAAGGCATTCGATCTAAAACGGCAGAGAGAAATGCGAGGGAATGCGCACGCGAATGGACGTGTACAGAAGCTCAGGCGGGAGGACGTTACGAGGAGGAAGACACTTACGTAGAAGGCTTGTTCTCGAAGAGACGGCGTATCTGGGGGACTATAGGTGGAGAAGCGTTTATTCACCGTAGGAGCCTTGCTCACCGTGCTGGCTGAGGAGGCCTGGTCATCTTTGTCGAATGGGCTGTGATGGGGAATACAAAAAAAAAAAAAAGCAAAAGGCTTAGCCAAAAACACGCGTGATTTTGTAAAGCCAAGTTTTCACCAAAGCGCGTCGCCTTTCGAATGTTTTCAGTGACAAAACGTCCAGCGCTACACCTCGTTCCACGTTCTGCTTCAAATATGAGAAGGAGAAGAAACAAAAAAAAAATCTGGGACACGTTTGTTTTTTTTCTGGTTTAGACACGTTTACACGTTCACAGATCTGTCCCTTTAAACGTTAGATACGTTTGAGACATTTTAGATGAATTAATTTAGTCGCAATTAGATAGCTTTGAATACGAGATGAAACTCCGACCCTTAAACTAAATCTTGGGTGGATTTTATATAGTTTGGATGTGTTTCTGATTGACTTTGCAAACACGTGATGTCCGGTTAAACTACAGGGGCATCTGTCCGTTTTAATTTGCCCTAAAATCCTATAATCAAAAAAGTTCTCTCAACAAAACGTCTAATAACGTGCGCAATGAATGAAAGCTGCAGGGTTTTTTTCGGGGGTTTTGACTCTGCAAGCTTTTTTGTATCTTGCTTTGTTAACCGCATAACTTGGTTTCCTCGGTTTCAGCACAAGACATACATACTTCCATGTAACTTCAAGGCTCAGTTTGATGGTTCCCAGGTCATTGATGTCCACAGCTACAGTCTGTGGCAGGGCAGCAAACAGGTCTTTGGTCTCACACGAGACATTTCCCACCACCACATGATTGGCCAGGCTCTTCAGCTCAGTCACCTGGGGAAGCAAATGTGTGTTAGTCAGTTGTTATGTACCAGGGACACAAGTCACATCAGATCACACAAACACACAGGCTGAGTAACTGGATACACTGCAAAAACAGCCCAAAGCTACCGCCACATAGAGATGGCACCATCATCATCAGCAGCAGCAGCATCATCATCATCAGGTATCCTAAAATTTAGAGTTTCAGATGAACGCTGCAACCAGGGTCTACCAAAAACTCACTGTGTAAAGTCCGTGCAAAGGTGTCCTGTACCTCCATTGTTGTATTTATAACAAACAGCAGCACGGTAACTTTCCTATATTAATGGAAGCGCTCTCTTCGAGGACGATGATATCGGATGGTTCGGTCTGTACCCAAGTTTGAATGTGGTGTTGGACCCTGCCCAAACCAACTGATCTGACGAGAAAGACACAACAGAACTTCATTTGAAAACTAGTTCAGATGGAGCAGCTGCGAAAGTGCCCTCGTGATCTCCTGTAGAGTCGTGCAGGATGAGACACTGGGGCCGGTCTCGAACCGGCTTGAGTAAACATCAGCTGCATTTTGTTCATTCTTCCTCCACAGCTTTTAATATCCCTTCTGCAAAGTCCTCCCCGTCCTATCCATTACAGCTCACTCTTTCTCGCTCTCTCTCTCTCTCTCTGGGGGAACTTTGTGCTCCTTTCCTGTGTGGGTCATGCAACCACTGAAGAAGAAAAACAAGTGAAAGTCCAGCTGCTCACACTGGGCTGCTACAACGTTTTACAGACAGATGTGGCTCTGCAATGTGTGTGTGTGTGTGTGTGTGTGTGTGAAAGTCAGTGTGTGAGTGGGGAAACAGGAGAAAAGAGAGCAAGAGAGCGTGAGAGAGAGAAATTAGTAAAAGTAATTAAATTAAATCAATTAAATATATTAAATGATTTACCTTTTTGTTAACAACAAAATCATTCTTATTATTTATAAAAAAAAATAAATAAATAAAAAAGGAAGAAGATCACCACGAAGAATATTTCCATGACGTACAAATGTGAGATTAAATCCCTTCATCGTCATAGGGAAGGAAAAAAAAAACAGCACTGTTGATGTTCAACACAAAAGAGGGATTGGTGTTGGTTTAACCCTTTCGGTGCGGGAGTCGACTGAAGTTGACATGTAGGGGTTTGGTGCTATGGCCATGCATACACGTCGACAGAATTAAATAGTTCAATTGTACTCGCTAGGCGGCGACACTCAAGGTAATGTTTAGTAATATCCTGTTCCTGTTGTGTGTCAGAGTTCCATCTGGAGCACGTTGTTGACGAGCTATATTACGATATGCATTAAAAATGCCGCGGAAAGGAAAGTTTAGCGAGGAGGAGGCTCTGAAATTAGTGCTGGATGAGATATCTGACCTGTCTGACGATGATTTTGATGATGCGGAGATGGATAGCGAGAGTGAAACCGAAACTGTGAGGGCTTCTAGTGATCTTGAAACTGACCCTGCAGGGCCGTCTACAAGGGGAAAAACTCGTCAAGCTTCCACTCGTTCTGCCGCATCATGTAAAGATAACACCGCCTCAACAGTTTCTACTGGGGCAAAGTCAAAGCGATGACCTGGATTTACGCACAAAATATTCAGCACTGGGGCAAAGTAAAAAATTATTTTTCAGCACCGAAAGGGTTAAACAAGTCGGGTAATTAATATAAACACATTAATAAGCAGTTAAAATTCAGGGTGACTTAAGGACAAGTATTGGCTGGTTGGATCTATGGACATGTTTAGTTGTGATGCCTCAAGCTGCATCATGTTTTCTCTTTGGAGCGCTCGATAAAAATGCCTCCCATGCAAATGCCACACTTACTTCATTTTAATCAGCGTTTGGATGGAAAGCAAAAGTACAAGAGCGATGAGAAGGAACAAAGAGGTAGGACACGTTCGCCATCAGGACGCCCCGTTCTTAAGTCAGCAGCCTGGCTTCGCTGTGAACAATGACCATTGATTTAATTATCCGGATGCTCAGATGAAAAGCATGCCTGTTACACGGCTGATCGATTACGACGGACTGCTTTAATTAACCAGTGACTAGCGCTATAAATACTTCAGTCGAAAGGCCGTCAGGTGAACAATGCTACGACGGGATTATAATCAATAGGCAGCAATCACAAGATGAAACTGTTAGCTCTCTTCAGCTGCTGGATTCACAGAAGTGTGAAACTGAGTCCTGGGATGCCATGACCAAATATTCATATTCTGGTTCTAGGAAGCGATTGGTTTCAGGTATTTTTTCCAAAGGGCGTGCAACCAAATATTAAGTTGAGGGTGCCGATAATCTTGTCCGGCCCAGGGTTTGAGTTTTTTTGGGAAATGATGCCAAATTTGGCTTTTTTCTGTGCTTTTTTTTTTGCGTTGATCCCATGCACATAAAGGAAAACACACGTGTGTGTACCAAAACATTTATATAATTGCAATAGGCTTCTGGGAGAAATAGTGCATTTTCTGGAAAAAGTTGGCGATGATTTCCGCCATGACCGTATGGGTTGGATACATGTAGAGGACCTTGAAAGGTTCTTCATGGAGTAGTACCCAAGATCCAAGGGTCTACCCAACATTGTTGCTTCCACAGTAGTGTTATTTCCACCAGCAGAAGAATGCCGAATATACACCGATGATTTTCGACCAGAAAAACCGCGTACATTGTTCCCGGTCTCCATACGTTTAAAGCTGAAAATATTGTTCCTGAAGGTGTCACTTTTAAATGTGTTACTCATTGTTTCTCTAAACCGTGCGAGTCAATAATTTAGCCTGTTGACTTTACTGCCCATGGACAGATTGTACCTTTATTGAAAGGAACTCTGTGATAAGCGGGAGGAAGACCATCTCCTCACTGTCCCACACTTGCTTTCCGTTGATCTCAATCCGACCCCGCAACTTCCAGCGCTGTCGTCCATATCTCATAAAGATCTGTGTGGGACGGACACAAAAGAGACACAGCTTTACACACACACACACACACTTCAGCTGATAAACCTTACAACACTGCACTGTACCGCAAAAACGGTTTCAAAACAACGGACAGTGCTGCGGACCGCCGAGTCTGTCTGGTGTCTTCATCATGAGTCCCGAGTGTGTGGGGACGTCACCTTTTACCCCAACAGCAAATGGACAGAGAAGTGTTACCTCTTCAGATAACCGCCTCCCGCCTCTGTCTTCCATCACTTCATCTGTCTGAGTCTCTCTATTCTTCCTCCCTCTCCCCCGGCTCACATGTCCTCATACTAAACAGACTGCTGTGCTGACTCATGCAGTCGATGAGCTCATCAATCAAGGGTTGTCGATCCCCAACCATGTGCGTTTTAAACTCAGAGGCAGACACTGACGTGGCAGCAAGTCTCCTTCTGCAATCTGCCTCAATCTCCAGAAATAAAAGGCTCTTCAGGCCAAGTGCAAGGGAGCAGCCCAATTAGATCATGCATACGTTATCATTTCCTTGCATACCAATGCTGTGTCCACACTGTTACGTGTTAACTTTAAAAACACGCCACTTTTGCTACGTCGACGCCTGGCGGCCATACTACTCTAAGAGTGCTCGAGTCCCTAATATGGAGCGGTTTAGAAACACTGCTCGCCCCGTTTTAGTGAGAAAACGCCTGGGTTGTGTTTTAGAGTGGACGCGGGAACATGGAGGCTCTTGTAAATGATGATGCGGACACCCACGGTTGTTTCCTGATTGGCTCTCATTAATTCAATTCAGTTTTATTCGTGTAGCGCTTTTGACAACAGAACATTGTCGCAAAGCAGCTTTACAATACATAATGTCCAATTAAAGGCTTATTAGTCTATAAACATATCCATAAGTGCATATATATATATATATACACACATATAATACTAGCTGATTCCCCAGTGTCTTCACTCACTGAGTGCAAGGGAAAAAAATAAACTGCAGTATTTATAAAATAAGTTTGTTAATTACCAATTTTATCTTTCAACAAATAGTGGTCATACGTCATTTCCATTTCAAACGCGAAGATAATTTTATATATACAGTGAACCCCCTAGCCAATTCTAGCGTTCCCTCGCGGTCACCTGGCTGGTCCGCCTGACAAGTAGAAGTGGCGTAAACTGCGTTTTCATTGTGTATTCATCCGCTGATGAAATGCATACTGTATTTTATTTAGATTTAATATTCTTTTAATATGTCTGAATTAACATTTTTTAATATTTTTATATTCCAGAGTCCCGCAAAATAAAAAAAATTTTTTGAAAAAGCGCGATGCACTGAACCCGCAAGAGGTGAACCGCGATATTGCATGGGATTCCTGTATATATACATATAATGATCATCTGGACATACATACTCCCTATCCCTAATGAGCAGCCTGTGGTGACGGTGGCAAGGAAAAACTCCCTGAGACGACAAGAGGAAGAAAC
>JAQMCW010000036.1:12691588-12701619 GCA_030068335.1 Chrysichthys cranchii | reverse complement strand
TAGCTGAAGCGGAAGTGGCGTACACCGCCACTGTGTATTCATCCGCTGAGGAAATACAGTGTATACTGTTTTATTTCCATTTAAATGTTCTTTTAATGTTTGAATTAACATTTTTTAAAAAAAAATTATTATTTTATATTCCAGAGTCTCGCGAAAGCCAAAAAATTCCGCGAATCAAAATTTGAAAATCCGTGACGCACCGAACCCGCGATGAGTGAACCGCGATATTGCGGGGGTTCACTGTACACTGGAAGCCAGTGAAGGGCAGCCAAAGTTGGGGTGATGTGCTCTCGTCTGCCTGTACCAGTTAAAAAGCGAGCTGGGGCGTTTTGCACCGACTGTAGGCGAGCCATAGTGGTCTGTATTTAATGCCTAATGTGTTATCACATCCCGACAGTAGGATAAGAGTGATCTTTGTATGTAGATAAGGGTCAGTCTGTACAGGCACCGGAAAAAAGAAGTCTAATTTAGACTTCACCAGACGTTTTAGATGATTACACGTCACGCTGCGCGAGACAGGTGCATACAGTGCGACACGTAACAATTTGAAATCCTTTAACACGCCGCGCTTTTCCTACCAAATTTCCCAGAGGAACCTTCCCGAGGGATTAATAAAGATCTATCTATCTGTCTGTCTGTCTGTCTGTCTGTCTGTCTGTCTTTTCGTACTCTAATGACAGACCTGTGATGAAAGAAAACGTTCGGCTCGCGTCATCCATCGGTGCGATCTGAGCTCACGTGGAAAACGGGGTCAGGTAAAGAGAAACCGAGCACTTGTTCCAATGGTGCCAATGTTCTGCTCAGAGAAAACACATTTTCCAAGGTGAAGAAGAGGAGTTTATGGCTAGGTAAAGTGGACAAGATGGAATCCCAAAGTGAGCTTGAGGTGTAATAGTTGAGATTTTGATTTTATCCCTCTGTTAGCGCGAGTGGTAGATTTGTACTCGCTGTGTGAGGAGCCGTATACGTGGGCTGGTAATTATCCTATCGGTGGCTTTTACCCGAGAGTCGTAGCAGCAACTGAGACGCAGTTTTATAGTCACCTCTCTGATCACGTCGCATCACAGGTCATGACCCCGCCGGACTCGACTCGCGAACAAAGAATCGGTTTAAAACGTGAGAAGTTATACTGGCTTAACCTCAGTATGTGAAAGGGAGATTGGGGGTAGACCTGTAAGGTGTGGAAAGAGAGAGAAAGCGTGGCGTGGCGCAGCCCAGCATCTGTTGTGCAGGTGTACGTTCTTGGCTAGCGCGGTCTCTCTCTCTCTCTTCTGATGATCAGACCGAGCACCTGGCACGCGAGAGCGCAGTCTGCATGTTCCACAGCTACCCCGCAGCCTCCATTTTTCTCTCTGCTACCCTGAGGGAATACGTTCGCTCCTCTTCCACGTTTGCCAATATGGCCGGGTCCTCAGGCGCCTCTCCTACCCGCTGTGAGAAGCTCCACGTTTGCAGGCCACAGACCACAGCATTCCCAAAACAATAAGCTTGCCAGTCAAAGAGCTGAAAGGGCATGTAAGGGGATCGGCCTGCTCGCTGTACAGGTGCATGTATCGGAGATTGCCACGACAACCATGCAAATACAAACCGCCGTTTAGGGAAAGGCATGAGAGAGTAGGGGGGAAAAAACCCCTATGATATGAAAGAGAAAGAAAAACAGATGAGGGGAGTCCTGGAGCCCGAGTTCCTGCCATTCCCATTTTGAAACCTCTCTTGGATAAACTGGTTCAGGCTAATTTTAGATCGGGTTCGAGCCGGCAAGGCCTGCGCAAACATCGCCGCTCGGTGTGACGCACATTTCTCATCGGATTCCGAGCTTTTTCTGAATGAGGTCTGGGATAATCTTTAGGGAAATAAGGAAGCTGGCGTGATTCTGCGGTAGAGTCTCCGGTTTCTGTCCGTTTCCCCCCTCCTTCCTCTTCAGACCTAAATCCGGAGCGCAGCGTGGGCAGTGAACGTGCAGCGGACAGTGCAGCGGACAGAGAGTGGAAACCGAAGTGCCTTTTCACAATGTGAGGGTGTGGACTTCGCTGCATGCTGAAAATGAGAAGAATGCTTGCTGTGCTTGGCAGCTGTCCATGTGTGGATTACGAGGAGCATTCGGACTGCGTACGTTTACCTGCTGCGAGCTGTTTCCCGACCAGTCGTGCTCTCTGGACCCGATGGCGAGTGTGTATTTATGGTCACAGGGATAGTCCAGGCTCAGGACTGTCCGTGTGGGCTATAAAACAATGCCGCGGTCATCCGGGGGTATCCCGGTTGGACCGAAACGCCACACAGAAGGGATGAACAGTCGGAAAGGAGAACTTCAGCTTCACCTGTTTAACCTCAATGGAGGAAGAAACCCAGTCACAGAGGAAGTCTGTTTCATTTGCGCATGTGCATTTTATTGTCCGAGCTTCTCTGGAACAATAAAAACATCACCAGCGAGTCTATATTATAGGAAATAGGAAGTACTTGAGTATAGAGCAGCATGCAACAAAGGTTCAGGCTTCATCTCGGTCTCTACTGATGTGTCCAGAAATACCCAAGGTTAAGGTGATTATCAGGAGGGAGGATGTTCCTGCACGTGTCTCGGGTCCTGGATCTCAGGACTGGCCCTCATTAGCCTGTGGTAATCCCAAACAAAGCCCCACTTGTCCATTCCCAACAGACTTGTTTGTAAACGCACACACACACACACACACACACACGTTGCTGGTATGTATTTTATCTGGTCATCTTTAATTAACATGTGCAATGCCGAGTGTGTTTGTGTGTGCTGCAGAGATCTGAACATTTCTCTTACATAGGAGACTTTGCCTGAGTCCAGGAGGGTTAGGGTGAGACGGGGTGGCCATATGGCCAAGCATCAGTCTCCAGATGGCTGGAACAGAGAGTGAGGTCATACACTGAGCACCAGACACATGTAGTGTGTGTGTGTGTGTGTGTGTGTGTGTGTGCGCGCGCGCACGTGTGTACGCCTAGCATACTGTAAACCGCCACACCCAACAAAGACGGTAACCTGCAGCAGAACAGTTTCTCAGAAAAGCAGGTTATTAATGTAACAGCTGTAGCATAACTGAAAAACTGCACGTCTAGCTGTTACTTCCTTCTTCGAAATGACTTCGAGTGATATCAGTCGGGTTTAATAGGAATCTTCGTGTAAGTCCTAGGAAGAAATGCAGTGGCGTGCAGTGGCCAGGGAAAGCGCACTGGATGGTCCAGCGACTGTATTCTGGAAAACACTGGGCCAACAAGATGAAAATTCAGCGTCTGGTCAATAAGGTTCCCTTCTTCTATAAGAAACCATGGAGCAATTTAGGAACTCGCAGAAACGATCTGGAAGTTCTACGTCATTTCTTGTAATATTCTTTCTAAGCGGTCTTTCTCTAAAGGTCATTTGTGAAAGGAGCCAATTAAACAGACATGGCTGTAAAACCAGTCAGGCTGTCTAAAGATGTCTGAGGCAGGGATCAGCGTGAAATACACGAAGTGGCGATGGCAGACAGGAACACGGCGTTTTGTACAACATTCAAAGGAAAAAAAAAAAAAGACTTGGAAAAATTATACAGTCCTCCTTCACCTATAGGTGAAATCCACGAAGTAGCGACCTTATAATTATTTTATGATTTATATACATTTTAAAGGCTTTATAAACCATTCCCACTCGCTTATTAACCTTTCCACAGTCTTATAAACGCGTCCTATGCTCTTAAACACTTTCTACACTCTTAAACCGACGTCATTTTAACAACCAACACAGTAAAATCCTACATGCGTACTCAGCAGTGACGTATACGACAACCTGAACAATCAAGATGATGAATTAGCTGTGCAGTACTGATGACGATGAAGGTGGTGATGATGATTATGATGATGAGATCAACGGTCACTGAGCCAATCAGCGCCCCGGATACAGAGCCCACCGCTCTGGTTGGTCGCCTCCCATCCTTCAGCCAATAGTGTGCCGTGTACAAGGTCACGTGGGTGAACTAGCTCAAGCGGAAGTGGCGTACACTGCGTTTTCATTGTGTGTTCATCCGCTGATGAAATACATACTGTACTTTTATTTCGATTTAATATTCTTTTCATGTTTGAATTAAGATTTTAATATTTTTTTATATCGCATGGAAACAAAACCACGATACAGTGAAGCCGCGATAGGTGACCCACGATACGGCAAGGGATGACTGGATAACCATTAACAAGAGTTTTGCTGTTAGTGAGTCTGGGACTAGACGGTGAGGGAAATGAAAATTAAAAAGAGTGAGACAAAGAAGCCTGTTGAGTTTGGGTCCAAACAGCTAAGTGCGATTTACTTACACAGTGGATAAAGGTCACAGGCTGATCAGCAAGCTCCTGTATTCTGGAAGAACCCAGTAAGTCCACTGGAGACCAAGGCAACCTACTGGGTTTGTCCTGGTTACAGGAGAGCTACGTGCCATAGCAAGATGAATTTGTGCCTGAGGACTTCAGTTTGTAATCTGATCCCGAATATCTGCGCCGTTCCCGTACCGTGACCTCTTCATCAAAACCGAGAAGAGCACTCGGACAGACGACGGCAGGCCAAGTTTTACATTCTTCAGCGTTTGGATAACCTAATAAAATATGGAAAATTAAGCCAAAAGGACAGGAACGGCTGAAGTAAACCGAGATTATCCCATCAGTGATGGAAGCTCTGAGCGAGCTCAGTCAAATGAAGAGACGACCTGGAGGCCTGTGTTTAAACGCCGCGAGAGATCTTAACTCCGATGTGGACGATCCTGGTTGAGATGCATGCAAGAGGGAAACAAAATGCAATTCTAGAAAGCCTGAAATTTACAGAATTAGGGATTAGGGATTCCCAACGCCAGGAATGTGTGTTTTCTCTTAAAAAAAAAGAAAAAGAAAAAGAAAACAACTAAACTCTGACACGCAGCGAGTTTGAGAACACACATGGGTACTTTTGTGTGTGGGCTTCTGGATTGTAATGTGATTCATGGCTTGAAGCAATTAGACCCAGAGACGTAGGGCTATCAGGAACGTCTTACCAATGGCATCGGATGTCTCTATTATAGCCAGCACTACCAGCAGGTCGGTGGAAGCAATCCAGCTGATCTCCACTACCGTCCCTGTAATTATTAATGCGCTTGATGCGGGTGTCCAGGATCACATCGAATGGACAGGAAAGACCTCGTCTCAGCTCATGCTCTGCAGAGCAAGCCAAGATCAGGTGATGTTCAGAAAAGAAGGGCACCGGTACACGATGCATAGTGGTTAATAACAGTTAAAGACATTCATGCAGGTCACCCCAATGCATTAGTCTCTCCTATATGTTGGACAGTCCATTGCCTGGACAATATCCCATTACGGACAAAATGGCATTCCATATAACAGTATCAGTGTAATGCAGAAGATAACATCAGCTGGCAGAGATGTCGAAGGATCTATTTCATTAGCGAATGAAGCCATGAACCGCCAAATAAGTAGGGAGGTATTTGATTATCGTTGGAGGAAATCGTAGCACATTACGGACCGGACTGCAGGCTAGAGACACGGAGCAGATGAAGCTCCTGTCAGACCCGAGGAAGGGCGTCGAATAGGGCAGACCGTCCAAGTTGGTTTTTCCTTTGATGTCTAATGTAATCATACATACACAGGATCCTGATCTGTAGTGGGTGATGACGTCATTCCAGCCCGGGTTCTTGTCCTGCGGGTGAAGCTCAAGGCAAGACAGAAACAGAGGAGTACTACAAATTATGAACTGCCTCTTGCGGTTCATTTTTCACTTACTTGGTACATGGAATAATCGGTCTACCAAGACAATGGCGCAAATTCGGTTAATATTATGAATATAACTGATTAAATTGCAGTAGACTGGAATTGATGAAGTTGTTAGTAGTGCACATCTTCTCGGTCTGAGCTTGGTTCCTGTAAATCTTGATAACTAGCATGCGATCTGCGGCGGTGTCCAGGATTTATTCGATAATAAAATGGGCCAAAAGGAAGTTTAAACTCGATGAATGAATTTTCAACATCGGTCTGTTTTCTTTTTTTTTTTTTACTAGCAGTGTATATTAAAGCATTAACTTTCATGCTAATGTCACCGTCAGGGCCATCATGCTTGCTAGGTCCGTATATTATCGTTACAGTCGTCCCTCGCCATATCGCGGTTCACCTAGCGCAGCTTCACTGTATCGCGGTTTTTTATATATAAAGGTTTCTGGCAGTGAACCCAAGCGCCAGAGGAAGATGCTTACCATCAAAGAAAAGGTGGAACGTCTCGACATGTTAAAGGAAGGCAAGAGCTAGGCGGCTGTAGGCCGCCAGGGTTTATAAGAGTGTGGGAAGGGTTTATAAAGCCTTAAAATATATATAAATAATAAAATAAATATAAGGTCGCTCCTTCGTGGAACGTAACCCCCGCGATAGGTGAGGGATGACCGTAAGCATTATTTAAGCAGAGTCGTTCATGTCTCACAGGAATAACAAAAGAAAATGTAAACATTCTGCACCGGTCTATAAAATTACACCAGAATCACTAAGTGCACCAAAATTCAAATTTCATCATAAGCAAATGGAATTTGTTCCAGGGTCTAGGTTTCCTTTTAATAGCAGGCTTTTATGACTGGGGGATTTCATCATCAACATCTGTACACTATTAGCATGCGATCGCTAAGACCAAGCGAGAAAGGAGTACATCATTTCATTCCTGTTATTTAGTCCACGCTGCATTTCAAAGAGACGCGAACTGCGTCGATGTTGAGCCTCAAATAATACGCATCAGATATAAGCCTGGCGTCACGAGATAATCACCAGATCCACCACATCCCTCACCAGGATAAAGCTGGGAATCAAGATGAATGAACAAATCAGTGAATATAAGCAAGAACGCCGTACGTTCTGCTTTTTCCTGAGATGACTGCTAATTTAATCATACTTACACATTGATTGATTTTAAATTTTATTAATCGCCTTGGTGGACACTGGGTCATAGCAGCAAAATGGCAGTCCAACTCTGGTTTAATCCATCAGCCTCTTGGTCACCCTGATATATGACCCTGCAATAACTCAGAACTCACCCGAACGCTTGCCATAACACTTATGAGACGTTAACATTCATCAATCAGCTACATTATACTAGCATAACATCCTGCTCAGAAGGTGAACTCCTAAGTCAATAAGGTACTGTGGTGACAATAATATACCCAACCCATTGGCTGGACACCTAAATTCAGGTCTGAGCTTAGCATTAGCATAGCGTTCTTCCAGTACTTCCATAGCTTGCTGCTATGGGTTGCTCCAACTAAGAAATTCAGGACCACAGAAGGCTTCGATGGTTTGACCTGCCTTCATACCACCAAGCATACTTCATCAGGACAGGCTCTGTCCTTTCCGAGGAAGGAAAGGAAGTCAGGAGAGGCTTTCTATAACGTTCTAATCCTGAGAGCACTGTTCAAAAAGCTCCTGTCTGTGCCGTCAGGCTTCACGTGACTGAAGTACGTCGCTCACGTCGGGCTTTTTTTCTTTCTCAGGGTTTGGGATCGTGGATGACCTTTCTTGTTGCTGTCTCCTGCCAGAGTGCTTGTTAATAACAGAGCTGGATTTCTATACCGTAACTTGTAAAGAGACTTTTGTGAGGTTTCACAGACACAAAGAGGCATAAGAAGCTCGACTGTGTGTGTTCTGGGGTATTGCAAGTTCTCTGGCACTCTAGACAGCAGTAATTTTATTGCTTCCCGTAATAATGTTAGATTCAGTGAGCGTCTGAGGGTTTTAGGGGCGATCTTCGTATTGAAGCGAACATCCTGAACCTCTTCTGACTGATTCGTCACCTGCTCGTATTCTCGATGTTAGGATTAATGCAAGGTTGTTGGAGTGCAGGTTCCTCGATTTCTAATGTCCTATTATTACAATAATAATAATAATAATAATAATTATTATTGTTGTTGTTATGACATCCAAATGAAGTGATTGATGAGTGCAGTAGAGCGGCTGTGGAGAGGATCTGGCTCATTAAGGACACCAGTGAATGTAGATCTCGTTTGTGTCCGTTTCAGCTCCGAGTACTCGAAATGTAAAATTTCCTCACACCCCCGGCGCAGAATTATTTCATGAATGTAATTTTAAATATATACAGTAAAACTCTGTCCAGTCCTTAGAGTCATAGAGCTTTATATACCTGAACGTTCCTCCGAGAGTACACAACAGGTCCAACTGATTAACCTAACGAACTAGGTAAATAGGTAACTATATATCTGAAGTAACATCAATCACAGATCCCCTGGCTGTTCTTCACAAACTCCGGGGGATTCCACGGCGAGCATGAGCGCTCTGTGCATTAGTGTGTAGTCTCTTAGCGGTACATCATATCTACCTTAATTAGCGTAAGGTTTACGACAGACAGTGTGATCACACCCCCAACCACACACTATCCACACCTTGAACACCATCAGGAATGCACAAAAGAGCTTTTTGTCAGCATTTGCGACTCTTCGCTCATGCAGAGTGGGGTGACGCATGGACTCCCTACAGGCCCCCAAGGCAGCGCACCTCCCTAAAATGCGCCGAGCTCCACCCCACCTTGCGCCTGTCTGGCCAAACGAGACTCCGTCCTTCCCTCGCTCCAGGCCTGTGCAGTTTTAATATCACACAGTGCTCTCTTCTCTGCAGGAGTCCACGCTCGCAGTCTAACGGAGGGAGGAAAGCAAGCAGGCAGCCCAACGCTCTTGCTATGTGCGGAGCATACTCTATAAGTCCAGGCTAGAAAGGCACACTAATGCGACCATAACGCAATCATACATGTGAATATTTTAATGTTCTTTTTAATATTTGTCATAAGTATGACTTAATAACTTTGGAAACTGAGCAGTGTCTTTAATTAGGAACTAATCTCTACTCGGCTACAGTGTGGACAGGGACTGAAAATCGTAATATCATTGTGTGAGGATGGATTGTTGTTTGGCATGTTGTGTTCATTAATTATTATTATTATTATTATTATTATTATTTTTTAAAAAGTGGGGAACAAAAACAGTTTCACATTTGTATTTAGAATTGCAAAAGGAATGCAAGCGAAATACACGCACCATTAGTGCACCAGTTGTAATTTCCAGCGTCCTAGGATAGGAATATATCGTACATCCGTGTTCACGCGCAGACTCGGACTCCCCGATGGGACAATCGATGCATCACCCTGGGCATATATTGATCGATACGTTGTCCCATGTGTGGGGACATATGTGAGGGTCACGGAGGTCAGACAGTGACTCAGTCGGGCCGCCCATTACTTTAACCCATACTTACCAGATTAGACGCGAGCAGCACCCTGCTAATGAATTAGGCATGTAATAACCCAGCACAGGCCCCTCTATGGTTTGTAGTCTGACAGCTTAATTAAGTGAAATACCCATGTGAGGTTTAGAAAGAGCCACTCTTTGTCCAGTGTGGAATATGATTACGCTGATTAGTTGAAAAATAGTGCTGAGCTGTTTCAGAGACTTACGAGTCATTTGTTGGATTAAGGTTTGTGTGGAGCTGTGCACGTGACTGAAGAAAATGTCTTTGTCCACATGTTCATATGTTCAGGCAGATTGGAAAGCAGCCATTTGATGGTAAATTAAAGCAATCTCTCTTGGATTTATAGTAAGTTTCACATTTTATATATATATGTGCACACACAGTGATCCCTGACGTGATCGCGGGAGTTAAGTTCCAGAACCCGCTGCGAAAAGTGAAAATCCACGAAGAAGTGAACTGTTTTTTTAAAATATATTTTAAGCCTTTATAAACCCTCCCACACTCTTATAATCATTACCTGTACAGTTATACAGTATAAACCCTTTATATTCTCTTAGTATATGTACAGTAAACACAGTATACAAACAACAGCTATTGTATATCGTTGAGTTTTATTTACAAAAAATGCACAAAACTGTTTTAGGAACATTTATTTTTTCCTGGTAAAGAACATCGTGATAGGCCGTTGCCGGCGCTGTCTTTTCATTTGAGTTAGCAGGTTTTTATACACTTCCGTGGTGCCATCAAGAGCATTTCTGAACTGCAAAGAG
>JAQMCW010000036.1:12496841-12508894 GCA_030068335.1 Chrysichthys cranchii | reverse complement strand
TCTGCCGCATCATGTAAAGATAACACCACCTCAACAGTTTCTACTGGTGCAAAGTCAAAGCAACGGCCCGAATTTACGCACAAAATATTCAGCACTAGGGGCAAAGTAAAAAAAAAAAAAGAAAAGTTTTTTCAGCACCGAAAGGGTTAAACAAAACATTTGCTTTAAAGCTTTTGTAAGCGTAATCGTGTCACTTGAATTGGAACTGGTGAATGAACTGTTGCTGAAGGCAATTTATTATTATTAGTAGTAGTAGTAGTATTAGTAGTACTATAGTAATAATAATAATGATGATATAATAATAATGTCGTTTTCCTCCATTTTTTTTGCAGGTAATCACCTCTACCGCTACTCAAAAGTGCTAGAGGCCCACCTGGGTGACCCGAAGCCACGCCCTTTACCTGCCTGCCCTCACTTGTCTTGGGCCAAACCTCAGCCTCTTAATGAAACCGCTCCCAGGTCAGTGCCTATGCAACTACTCCTTTACAATCAGGGCCAAGAATGGATTTAACTTTGTTTTTTTTTTTTTTCCCTGCAGTAACCTGTGGAAACACCAGAAGCTGCTGTCTGTGGACATGGACAAGGTGGTACTACCCAATGTAAGGTCATACCGACCCCAGGTCAGACCTCTGTCACCAGGGGAGAGTGAAACCTGGGACATTCCTGGAGGTGAGAGAGGCTAAAGACCAGGCCTTATTTGACCGAAACATAAACGGCTACTCATTAAACAATATCAATAATATTTTCAGTCATTGATGACAAATTGAATATCAAGAAATAATAAGCATATGTGCCTGGATGTGCATTATCATCTTTACTATAATTAATTACGTGACAAAAAAATCATTTAAAATCTCTCACTCAGCTGTCTATAATAACACGTGTCCATCAATTCCACTGTCCTGTGAATACAATGCATATCATTTAATAGTCTCACATATTGCCTAAGTACTGTTAAATTGTTTTATCCGGTTAGCAAAGCTGATAAAATCTAAAGTTTTTAAGAATATCTGTTTATCTCTTGGATTACCAGACAAAGACAAGAATGAAACATTAATTGTGAAACATGTATTGTGTTTTCAGGTATAATGCCGGGTCGCTATAATCAGGAAGTGGGTCAAACCATTCCTATGTTTGCTTTTCTGGGTGCCATGGTTGTGTTGTCCTTCTTTGTGGTGCAGCTGACTAAGTCCAGGAGCAAACCAAAGCGCAGGAAACCACGCATTAAAAGGCCCTCCTATCTACAACAGCAGCAGCAGCAGCAGCTCCCTCACACAGGCAAAACCCCCACTGTGTGACATTGCCTTGCTCTGGAACCTTAACGCACCGAGACTTTGGGATGGTGGATTAAATTTGCTACAGACTAAATTGTCATGAGACACAGCGTGCTCATGAAACTGCCACCTTGACCTCCGTTTGTGGGGTTTTCTTTTGGACATTGATGTTCCTTTCTCAAAATGAACCTTTCATTCCAATGACCAAATTCAAGTTGTTGTTTTTTTTAATTTATTAACAATGTTTGATTCAGCCCTTGATATGAATGTCAGAACGGTCAACCATGGAAAAAAAAACGATTTAGTACCCGAAGTGAAAAGTTTTCGATATTTTTTAAGATACCTTTTTCATACCTCTAGTCAAAAAATTGGGATTGAGTCGTTTTGTTCTTTGTGTCCTGTTTGTGTTTTTTATATTAGGAGCGTCTGATAATTTTGTAAATAGCAATCATGATTTTTTCACCTTTGTTGGTGGGCTAGCATACAATATTGTCCTCTGTAATAAAGCATTAAACCTGCCTCTGCTTTCTTCTTGCATCTTGGGCAAGTGTAACCCTAAAGCAGGGTTAAAATAACACTTGATCACTAATTTGAATGTGATGGAAGATGTCGTATAAGATGTCAGCCTGTGGTACGTGAGTTCATGTTACATGACGACGCCCTTTTGTGTTAAAGGATTACTGGTGGAAGTGGGCAACCTTGAGGGGTTTATGCATGTGTATAAGCAGATAAATAACATTTCTGTCATGGTTTTCCATGCTTATATGGATATATTAATTCAAGTAGGGGGCTAACGCCCCAAAACACAGAAATGGGTGTGGGAATGCAAAATTCATGCATCATCCTGTTCTCTGGATTTCACTGTTGGAGACTTGGGGCAGTCCAAATGCTTTTAACATAAGGATTTTTAGAAGACTTATTATGAGGTTATTATAAAACATTCGTAAGATAATACTTCCTGATATTTCAGTCTGTTGGTGGATGATGTTAATTTCTTAAAAAAACGATGAATGATCTGTTAACAGATTAAGACCATCTTCTTCCTAGCGTTAGCCCCGCGCCGTGCAGGGTCCGTTGTCGTAACAGGCCATCCTGGCAGTGTGACATCCAATGCAATCATGGAAATACCCCAACCGACATGTCGCTCTGTCTGACATTGGCACACACACACATGGGCAATTTAGTGTAGCCAATCTGCCTAATGAGCATGTATTTGGACTGTGGGAGGAAACCGGAGTACCCGGAGGAAACCCACGCGAACATGCAAACTCCATACAGAAAGGCGCCCATGCCGCACCCGGGGCTCGAACCCAGGACCTTCTTACTGTAAGGTGACAGTGCTAAGCACTTAGCCACCATGCTGCCCCCAAGAGATTAAGACCATATAAAGAAAAATAATGCTATATGGAGTGTAGGGGTGCTAATATTTTTTTTTAAACCAGTGTTTAAAAACTGCACTACTTGAAAAATGTACTGAATTAAAGTACACTACATGATAAATATATGTGGACACCCCTCCTAATTGAGTTCATAAAATTAAGCACGTAGCAATGCAATCTTTATTAATGCCCATAGGTTCTGACTGTCCAGCAATTTTACAGAGGTGTGCGGATCAGGTGTCCACATACTTCTGGCCATATAATATGTAACTATATAGTGTTTAAGCTTCCTGTGCAAAAATATTGGAAACCACAGGAGAAGCATATAACTCCTACCAAGTTATTAAAGTGCAAATTCTTTCATTTAAGTTCGATTGGGTGTTGGGGGGCAGCAGGGTGTCAGCTGCCCCGGAGAAGGAGCTGATTTGTAGTGTGAAGTCATGTGTGTTTTCTCTGCTAAGCCATGTTTAAAAGGTAATGTGGCACTGCAGGCTCTATGTAATTACTGAGTGGGAATTCCCAGGCTAGGTGTTTGGCACCCGGTCTGGGGGCAGGGTCTAGTGTTGAGGCTCAGTGTCCATTCTGACTGTTAAAAAATAAAACTGGCTGGTGATCCACATGTGGCTTGTTGGCAGTAGAAGCAAATACCAAGGCTGGGAAATTCAGGAAATTCACTGAGGCACAGATAAATGGTCACAGGGTCAGTTCCCAGGTTCTTCGCATAATTAACCTCCACTGTAGGCCATCATCCTGAGGGGTCAGTGACATTTTCACAGGCTATTCTGCCCCATTAAAAGTGGATCAGGGCAAAAGTTTTAGAGGGAAAGCCTACCCCCATCATCTTTAATGAAATCAGTCCACTTCACAGCAGACTAGGCTGAAAATGTGGGTGATGGGAGCACTGACCTGTGATGAAGGTGTAATGAATTTGGAATGATTCCAGGGCGAAAAGAAAGAGGCAGAAGACTTATAGCCAGTGACAATTTTTGTAATTTTGCCTCTGTACACCACCACAGTGGATTTAATATGAAGCCATAAAGATATATGATTGAAATGTGAACTTTCATGAATTCACGGGGTTTAATAAAAATATTACATTAACCATTTAGGAATTACAGCCACTTTTTACACATGCTCAGAAATAATGGAATTATTTCTTCACAAAGTAAGGAGATAAAAGGTCTGGAGTTGATTCTGAGTGTTAAATTTGCATTGGGCAGCTGTTCATGGGAACTCTCCATATGCAGACCAAATCAAGGGGTGTTGATGCAGCCATCATTTGGCTGAAAAAAGGAAGCAGAATCTTTAGGAGTGGCCAAATCAACAATTTGGAGTGTTCTTTAAAAAAAAAAAAAAAAAAAAAAAATGCACTGGTGAGCTTAGCCACGCAAAAAGGCATGGAAGACCACAGGAGACAACTAAAGCTGATGATCGTAGAATTCTTTTCTTGGTTCAGAAAAACATCTAGCAATGGCAAGAACACTCTCAAGGAGGAAGGAGTGTCATTGTTAAAGTCAACAATCAAGAAACACCTTCATGAATGGTGTTAAAGACAATGTGTCAGAGATGAACGTAAATGAAGTTCTTCTCAAGATGAGAAACACTGGTAACACCCAAGAACGAAAGAAAGGCCAGATAAGCATTTGCTAGAAAACCTGCCCGGTTCTGGAAAAAGATTCTTTGGACCGGTGATGAAACCATGATTAACTCATACCAGAATGATGGGAAGAGAAGAGTAGGTAGAAGGGAAGCAAGGGCTCATGATCCAAAGCATACCTGTTAAATATGTAGGACATGGGCATTTGTGGCTGTCAGTGGACCTGGGGCACTGGTGCATATTCATGATGTGACTGGTACTGGAAGTAGCAGGATGAATTCTGAAGGTGTACACAGCTGTACTTTCGACTCAGATTCAGTCAAATGTTGCAAAACTGATAGGACAGAGCTTTACAATTCAGATGGATAACCAAAAACATATTGTGAAAACAACCCAAGAAATGAAGTAATAAATGAAGTGTTCAACCCAACCAAGCACTTACTGAAGACCAAACCAAAGGCAGAAAGACCTATCAACAAGCAGCAACTGGAAGCAGCTGCAGTAAAGGCTTGGCAAAGCATCTCAAGGGATGAAACTCAGCATTTGGTGATGTATATGGGCTCCAGACATTAGGCAGTGATTGGTTTGCATCCAAGTATCAAAAATGATGCTTATATTTACGATTATATGTATGGTTACGTTGTTCTGTTACTTTTGAGCCTGTGAAAACGGAGAGACTGTGTAAGAAATTGCTGTAATTCCTAAACGGTTAATGGAATATTTTTGTTAAACCCCTTAAATTAATGCTGCAACAATTCAATTGCATTTCGATGGCTTCTTTTAAATCCACTGTGTTGGTATACAGAGGCAATTTATGAAAATTGTGTCACTTTTCCAATACTTTTGGAGGGGGCAAATAGAATTGCAAATAGAATAATCAGCTTTTTACAGTGTGGGCCCTGTAGTGGAGTGGCCACCTGCCCAGGGTGTACCCTGCCTCTCACCCAAAGTCAGCTGGGATCGGCTCCAACTTCCCCCCACAACCCTAAACTGGACAAAGCAGCATGGACATTAAATAAATAAACTTTTTACAGATTTGTTTTTTCTCTTGCTAACAAGCACATTAACAGAAAACTCTTCACATGATTAGGTTTATATCTGCAGTGGTGCTTGAAAGTTTGTGCACCCTTTAGAATTGTCTACATTTCTGCTTAAATATGACCTGAAACATCATCATCACATTTTCACACAAGTCCTCAAAGTAGATAAAGAGAACCCAGTTAAATAAACGAGACAAAAACAATTCACTTGGTCATTTATTAATTTATTTATTATTATATTTCCTTTCATATTACTTCCTCTTGCCATGATGATCCAAACCCAAGGTCAAACTTATTCTGCTCAGCATTTTATTACATGCCACAGACCACGGTAGAATGTTAATTGCTCTTGTTATTGTATTATGCTGTGCCCCTATCTGGAAGCATCTGCTCTCTTTGTGCTTTTCCACAATTTTATTCTGTTTTTTCCTCTAATTTGTCACTTGCCTACATGTCCTGCATGCAGCTTTCTTTGTGGGTTGTTGCTGTCTGGATATCGCCTGCCTGCTGTCGGCTGGGGTTCAGGGTGATCCCCTTTATTAAATGTATCTTCATCTGAATTGCATGCAGAAATTTTCCTCTTGTTCAGCCACCTCCTCCTCAACATTATTTAAATCCTGGCAGGTCCATGGCTCTCTGAGGGAAAGACATCTCTGTCAGCTTCCCTGACTTTGTCTTGATTATTCTGGCACCCATCCCACATGCAGATACTATTTATCTAAATAGTCCCTCATATAATAATTTACTTACAGAAAATTCTCCCGCCAAATAATAAAAAAGGATGGTTTTGGGTTGATAAATGTTTAATAAATGTTTAATACACTGCAGAGGGTAAAAGAGTGATGCTCAGATGATGGGTAAGGTCAGGAGGGTCATCATATGCAACTTTCTTTGAAGAACAATTTTTGTTTCCATGAGCTTTTGTGAGTGCTTGCAGGGCTTTGGGCTGTTTAGACCTGATTAAAATTAACCAAAGGATTTAAATGACCAGCCTTGTGAGGAGAGATGTGAAGGAGATAGTTGGAGAGTAGTAAAGATGCAAAAAAAAAAAAAAAAAAAAACCAAAATCTGCCCTCATACTTTGTTATCTCCCGCCAGGAGGTATCTGTATAACCCGTATAATTCCACGTTGAAATATATCATACATATTTTATTTTAGGTGTTATTTTAGGTGTCTAGCAAAGTATCATGGGGTTGAAATGAAATAATAAATACCCTTGAATGAATGAATGATGTTTGTTGTTTGTATGCACTGTATGTTGTCCTCTCTTTTTAGGGGACCAAAAATTCCTTGTTCTAGTTCCTTGACCAAGTGTGTGTTATTCCCTCCTTATTTCACATTCTTGGAAAAAAGCAGATAAATAGTCTAAAGAGCTGGTTTTGCCAGTAAAGCAAGCCATTCATTAGGCCGAGAAATCAAAGCAAACCCATGGAAAACATTAGATGTGGCCAAGTTAACCATGTGGGACATTCTTAACAAAAAAAAAAAAAAGAAAAAGAAAAAAACAAACAAACTGCTGAGCTCAGGAACACCAAAAGGCCCAAAAGACCACAGAAAACAAGTGTGGTAAATGGCAGAAGAATTCTTCCCCTGCTGAAGAAAATCCCCTTCACAATAGTTTGCCAGATCCAGAACACCCTCTAGGAGGTTGGCGTATCTATGTCATAAGTCAACATTCACCACAAACCTTCATCAGCGTAGATACAGAGGGTTTACCACAAGATGTAAACTATTGGTAAGCCTCAAAAACAAGAAGGTCAGATTTGATTTTCCCAAAAACATCTAAAAAGCCTATACAGTTCTGAAATGCCACCCCATGGACAGATGAGACAACGCTAAACATGTACCAGAATGCAAGGAAAAGAAGATTATGAAGAAAGGAAGGTACTACTCATGATCCATATGTCACGTCATCTTACGGCATGGGCATGTGGAATGCATGGAAAGCATGGCTGCCAGTGGAAGTGGTTCTCTTAAATTTACTGATGATGTTGTGACTGCCGACAAAAGCAGCAGGATGGATTCTACCATGTATACAGAGATATTATTTGTTCAGGTTTGGCCAGATGCTTCACAGCAACATTGGATGGAGCTTCACAGTGCAGATGGACAATGACCTGAAGCAACTCAAGACCTTTTTTAAGGTAAAGAAGTGGAATATACGACAATAGCCAAGTCGATCACCTGATCTGAGTCCAACTGAGCATGCATTTGACTTGCCGAAGGCAAAATGCCACAAAAACAGGCAGGAAGCAACCAAAGACAGCTGAAATAAAGGCCTGGCAGAACATCACCAGGAAAGAAATCCAGCATGCATCTGGTAATATTTATGGGTTCCAGATTTCAGGAAGCCATTGGCTTCAAAGTATTTGAAAGCAAGTCTTAAAAATTCCACTTTAATTTATGAATATGTTCGTTTGTGCAATTATTTTTGGTACACTCAAGGAGGAATGGTTGTCATGTATAAGATAAGAAGTGCTCTATAATACTGAAAACAAAATTCTTTAACCAGAAACTTTGTCAAGGTCCAAATATTTATGGATCTGACTATAAATAATACATATTCAGGAAAGAATATGTATAAATAAACAATATTTACAAATAAATATTCAGGAAAGGTGCAGTGTATGGCTCATACAAGGCAGGCCAAGAGAGACCATTAACCAAGTAAATAAGTGGCTTATTTCATATGTATTTGTGAAATTGCTTTCAAGCTTGTGTAGACCTGTTTTCTGTTCCATTCATGTCTATTATAGACAAATAATAAGTCTAGAGAATAAAGACGTGTGTACAGTTGAGTGCACAGGTTGCACCTACTTGGTTTCTGGGTAAACAAAACAAGCAAAACATTACTTTACAGTTTACCTACAAAACAAAATTGCATATTAATTCATAATGTTTTCTTATCTGAAAAACATAGCAATATATAAATATGTCAATATAACATCAATTAAATCTCCTGTTCTTCTTAGCAAGCTTAAAGGTTTGCATCCTGGTTGACCTGCTCTACTTTTAAGTTTATTTAATGTACTTCACTGAGGTGTCTACTGAATTATACCAGTCAACAAATACAGTATTTAATGGGTTAAAACTTGTTATAAAGGCATGAAAATTTAAAACAGGCTTAAAGCAGGATCAAGCAGTTTCTCTGAGCAGTCAAGGATCCGGAAAATAAATTTCACACAAGATGGAAACCAGAAAATTTACCAACAGGGACAACCGTAATGGAAGAAACAGATACCGAGACACTGAGAAAATTAACAGAAAAAAAAGGACTGCCAAAACCAAATGCCAACACGAGAGTTGAAATAGTCTTTAGAAGAAAGTGGAATGTGCACGTCAATGCTTATACACGTAGAACTATAAATTAGCCTGATATAGTAACATTGACATCTCAACAATTTCCGTGACTTCACCACTTCACCACTTTGTTTAGAATCTTATGTCTAGGCACATTTTGTCACACACACACACACACACACACACACACACACACACACACACACACACACACACATGTACTGTATATGTATAATATATATATATATATATATATTCCTTCTTATTATTACTGTCTATTACTCTTTTATTGCTTACTTGCACAGTCCTTGTCTCAATCACTATGAGACCACAGTGCACTTGCCCAGGGGACAGTGATGTCTCTGTACACCGAACCGTGTTAACATGGATAATAGTATAATTCTCTACTGTACATTTATCCATTTAATCACTGTAACGTGTATCTTCTACATTACAGAAGGAAACAAGGAAATTTCAATTATACACTACAGGGTCCACAGGGTGGCATGGTGGTGTGGTGGTTAGTACTGTTGCCTCACACCAAGCAGGTCCTGGGTTTGATCCCTGGGGTCAACCAGGGCACAGCGTCTGCATGTTCTCCTCGTGCTTGTGTGGGTTTCCTCTGGGAACGTTCCTCCCACAGTCCAGAGACATGCACATTAGGTGGATTTGGCTACCCTAAATTACCTGTACCCATGTGTGTGATCCTGAGCCTCGGATTAGGGGAGGGTTGGGCGTGGGGCTAGCGACCCCACCATGTAGAATGTGCTCTGCTATGGAAATGTCAACCGAACCTTGAGGGGACTGCTTGGCACCCAGTGTGCCGCTGATGGCATGGGAGGAATTGACACTGGGTCCATAAGTATTTGGACAGCGACACGATATTCATTTACGCCTCTGAACACCACCACAATGGATTTGAAATTTAAAAAAAAAAATCAAGATTTAGAGTTACAATTCAAGCGATTTAACACATATATGGCATTATCTGTGGCTATTTTACGCAGTCAAAAGTAATGGGACAATTGCCTGGTGTAAGCAGTTTCATGGCCAGTTATGGCTTGTTAACAAATTAACTGTTAACCCATAATAAAGTCATCAAAGAACCAAACTTCATGAATGTTTTTTGTGACAAAGAAGTATCTGTCCCAATCACTCTATCAGAGAAAAATCAGAGTTGTAGAAGTAACGGGAAGCTCAAGAGAGCCATGATATTATGTTCTTTACAAGTGTATGTAAACTTTTGACCACGACTGTACCTAGATATATCCCTAATGAGCAAACCTGAGTTTACAGTGGAAAGGAAAAGCTCCATGAGATGAAGAGGAAGAAACCTTGAGAGGAACCAGACTCAAAAGGAACCCATCCTCATCAGAATGCCTTTGGATGATGAACATAAATGTGGAGTTCAAAAGCAAAGAGAAAGGAAAGAAAAATAATTGGACAGCACAACGCTCCAATAATTAGCTACTTCTTTTAAGATCTAGTCCTTTTTGCACCTCATCACTTTGTCTTCTGGCACTTCATTAGCGGTTGGTAAATGGTAACGTATCATAAGTAGATTAGCAAAGGCTTTTAAAGTATATTAAATGCCAATATTTGCTTAGCAAATCTCACATTGCTTTTCTGGGACTGGCATTTTAAGAGCTGTCATTTTCATGCGCTAAGTAAATTAGGCAGTAATTTAGTGTGGGTGTGTTTGGAGATCAAACATCTGGGTTAATCACATATTTTTATTTCGCAGGTTTTCTTCATGCTGTTTAAACAGAGTGTTTCTCAATTCCAAGAACATGAAGAGCCATCTATGAAACAGTTTCTGAATTACTGCTACTAAAGCTACACTGTTTTTAAGAAAACAAAACAACAATAAAGACAATTTTAAAAAGTCTCAGAGAACATAATAATAATAATAATAATAATAATAATAATAATAATAATAATAATAATAATAATAATATAAAAGCAAGGTGTGACTTTGCGAAGGAGATTTTCTTTTAAATATGCTACAAAACAGATCAATATGCCATATATTGCAGCTGTTTGCTAATTAAATAGAAAGTGCATTAAGCATACCAAACCAAGCCAAACTATTTCAGATAAGTAGTAAACTATCAGCCTGCATTTCTTGCAGAGGAAGGAAACAGGATACCAGTAGGACCAAAAGTAAAGAAAATCAGAATGTTTAAGTTTATGACTGAAAGTCACTCTGATAATTGCCCAGTAGACTAGTGGCTGTTGCATTGTTAGAAATTTTGACTCATTGTTAAAAATTTCTAAATCTCTTGATGATGTTAGATGCATCCTTCTCACTCTGTGACTTTCATTGTCACTTTCCTTATCAGAAACAGAGTTATATTCCATAATATACTTATGATTTTTATAAAAAAAAAAAAAGGCAAAGGGCAGCTAGTGGACTGTGTACAAAAGTGAACAAAGCACCAGAAGCAAGACAAAGCCAAAGAAAGAGAAATCAGTGTTTACTGGTGCTGGCTAGCAAGGCTGAAAACCCAAATTTTTGCAAAATGGAGTATCATACCTCTTATATGGCATGGAGAAAGCAAGTGAGTGTGAAGGTAAGTACTTACAATTATGCTACCGGCACCTGAGGTCTACTGTACATTCTAATACACTTTTGGAAATGTAAGGAGAGGCATTCAGTTAGATAAATCATACCCAGTGGACCTTTACGGTCCAAGAGTGGCCCTTAAGGTCCAGTTATACATCTGAAATCATTTTTATAGGTACACTGGTACACGTTACCAGGTAAAAGATGCAGAAGAAAATTACAGAGATGCATAAAAGATTTCATTTGAATGTAAAGTTGTAATGCAATTAGGTATAACACACAAGTAAATTAGTTCATTCCTTCTTCTCTAGTAACCACTTCATCCATGGTGTATCAGGAGCCCATCCCAGGAATGCTGAGCCTGAAGCAGGACAATCCCACTCATTCACAACTGGGGTGTTTGAGGGTCGCTGGTCCATCAGGAGGAAACAGCAGAACCTTGAGAAAACCCAGTCGGAAATGGGGAGAACATGAACATAAACTCAGCCCAGACACGAGCACAGGACCAGAGGCACGCCCCGGTGCTGCCACCAAAAGTAAATTATGACAGTTAACCAGATTTATTATGGAGGACTTTATGCTGAGTGGTGTGTAGGGCACTTATTATTATTGAGCTGTGGGGACAGCGCTGACCTGCTGGTGGCACGGGCGATTCTGCTGCGCTGGCCCTGGACTTGGATTGCCCTGGATTGGCTTGCGCTCGAGGCTCCACTGGTGATCAGGTGAAACCGAACAAACTGTTCTAAAAACTACAGTGAAACAGGTGCTACACAACTGAACTTTTCAACCACATAACACATGCATGGAGATATGGGGTGATATAATGGCACGATCTGGTGTCACCCAAATGAGGATGGGTTCCCTTTGGAGTCTGGTTCCTCTCAAGGTTTCTTCCT
>JAQMCW010000036.1:12437608-12450431 GCA_030068335.1 Chrysichthys cranchii | reverse complement strand
TTATGGACGAGTACGAGTACGAGTATTTTAGCAAAGTATCGGCCCGATACCCGATACTGGTATCGGTATCGGTGCAAGCCTAGAATTGAACAGAATACGCATATGTTCAGGCTTGTGTATTACAATCAGTTAAGATACTCCATGTAGTCAAAGGTTTTTGGACTCCTGACCATCACACCAATGTGTGCCTTTTGAACGTCCCATTAAAGATTTAAGATCCCATTTGCTGTTAAATTACCCTCCTCTCTCCTGAGAAGGCTCGGATTGTACAGCATAGCTATGGGGATTTGTCCATTCATATACAGAGCATTAGTGTGGACAGGCAATGGTGTTGGGCCTTGCGCACTATCAGCAGTCCAGTTCATCCCAAAGGTGTTCAGTGGGATTGAGGTCAGGGCTTTGTGCAGGCTGCTCGAGTTCTTCCACTGCAACCTTGGCAAACCATGTCTTCATGGACATCGCAATTTAAATACTAGCTTAGAATGAAGCTGCAGGTGAAAACAGCTAAAAATGCATTTTTTTAAATATTTGCAGACAGACAGACAGACAGACAGATGATGTTATTATTGTGTACAATTACAGGCATGCACAGTAAACAACTTTACAGAATATGCGAGCCTAGATGAATTTATTAATTTATTTCCACTATATGAAGATGGAGAAAACTGAGAGGTCTGTTCAGGCCAAAAGAAGCATCATCTATCATTCATCCCATCTTCACCTGTCAAGCACCTAATTTCACTTCGTCCCATATGTGCCAAAAACAATACCAATATCCTGTCTTAATCGTGCACTGCAGATATTTGAATATATAGTCAGATAATGCAGCCCACTAATTCTTGGTAGTGAAGATTAATGGCGGTGATGGTGAGCAAAATTAGAGAGGTCAATAAACAGTACAGCTTGTCTGCAATTAAATGTAATTGCATGGTTTTAAGATAGAATAATCAACATCTATTTGAATGAACATCCGATTTTGTTTGTCCAACTGGAAAGCAGCAGGCAGTGTCCTTTGAGACACTAAGATTAGTTCGGTTTGTTAAAACAGATGAGTCTTCAACATTTTACATCCCTTCACTCGGCTTATAAATGTCATTTCATAATTTCCAGTATGGAGAAAAGGGCATTTAAACTTTCACATTATCGTGTGAGGGATTGCATGTGAAATACAAGATGTGAGAGGAGGGTGAAAAGTTTCTATATACATATTTGAAGAGTCATTCCTGAACACATTTTGCGGTGTGCTAGCAACAAAAAGATTCACTTAATGCTGTTGTTTTGTGGCCAAACCCCCATTAAGCAAAAGCCAGGTGTAGAGAACACCATGGCAACACCATCAGGACCTAATGGTGAGGAGGAGCTGCTGTAACCAGGGAGAACATGCAAAGAAAGGTTGGGAAGGGAATATCTCCTGGTTAATAATGGAGCATTGTTCTGGAGTAGTTTAAAAGACAACTCAAGATATCTTTGAATGATTACTTTTTTGGAGCATTTGACTCGCCTTAAAATATTCTCAAAAGAATTTAGAAAATAAAAATAAATTTAATAAAAAAAGCAGTGTATCCTATTGAGTTTTGAGAAATGATAATTTATTGTTATTCATACCATTTGTTAATGGCTTGTTGTGACAGACAAACCCATTTTTTTCATCAAGGCGGCTTATTGAATGCAATCGGTTTAAGGGCAGAAAGCTGCTGGTACTGCAGTATTACTTTCATTTTGTTTGTGAATTCTTGTAGCTGCAAGCACATAGACATAGCTGAACACTGAGCATACAATGAGCACTGGTCTATACAATGAACAATGGCTAAAGCACAGCTCATAATGCAGGATGTGTGGCTGATACGAAAGATCATAACTCCATTTTCGATAAGAGCTGTGAGCTGGCTGTGGCAAGACAGTAGAATATAAGCACTCCTACTCCATTAAGAAAGTTCTACCATGGCAGGTTGTGGAGGTGCACACACAGATACACAGATAAACACATAGACATGCGGGTTGACATCTAATTAACTGACATCTAAATGTCACTCTGAGACCCCAGAGAGCACCGGCAAAATATCCACAGGATCAGACCAGGATGACACCAGCCTAACCCACTCTCATTAAGGAGAATAAGGAAAGGCCACAGATTCACACATGCCCTGACAATACAAAGGAGCACAAAGAATTAAAGGCATACACTAGCAGAAATTTTCATATAAACCCTATTGAAATATAAGCCCAATCTCAGTCACCCAAATCTTGTCCACCTACCACAGAAATAACCTACTGGACGTGTACTAATAACATGGTGCTGTACATATCACTGCAAGGTTAAATAAAACAAGTATAGTGCACACTTTCCCTTTGCATCATTAGATATTTATAAAAGTTCCTCTTGGGTGAAGTGAATAACACAGGAATACAATGTTCTAAACCTTATATGTACTTCAGGTCTAGATTATGTCTAGTTTTTGATGTCGCAAGGTTGCCTTCCAAGGAGATTACAATAAAGATCTTACACCAGGGGTGTATATAAAACATATAGCCCATGGATTAGGACTCATCTGATGAAGGTTCTAATCTGGCTTTTCACATGAATAGCCTGTAGAATCCATATTCTAAATTAAAATCTTCTTGTGGACTATAATCAGAATTTGAAAAGTATGGAGTCTCTTTTATATATCACCACAGGGCAAGTTAGAACAATAATCTCAGGGCTGTGAAGTCAAAATGCATACTTCAATCACAAAATTCTTGATAACAAGCTATAATGTGAGGCTATAACCATGTCTTTTTTCTAAAGTAGCTCATTTGCAGGGTTCACAGCAACAGGGTGAATACCTATGTAATCACAACATGAACATTTTCTATTTGTAAATAATTGTTTCAAACTATATCGATCGTTCTCTTTACCTCATGGGCTTATACTATGGGCTGTTATTTTGTGCCAATTCATGACATAAATTCCTAAGGAATTCTTTTCAGTTCCAGGGTGTAACAGTACAAAATGTGAGAGAGTTCAATGGAGGGAATGCTTATGCAAAGCGCTGTGTATATGATTGCACTTTTTAAAAAATCAGAAATTCCCGTCTGTTCATTGGTTTTGTATATGATATGTGTTCAGTCTGTATGTTCAGAATGCACTGTTCTTATAAATGCAAATCAGTCTACTAAAGTGATATTTTTGGTTCTATCCACTTGACCTTGGACTTCATGTAAAATGGCATGTCAACTAAAGGAGTCTAACACCATTACTTTACAGCAAAGAATCCCAGAATGTGGGATAAATGGCTGCTTTGGTGATAACTTATCCATTATATTATTCTCTAATTCCCTGGTTCTCTTTTCTCTCAGGGCAGTGAGGTCACCCTAGACTCTGCACATAGCAGCAAGCTTATGTTGTACTGAGCTATTTGTTTGGTTTGCTATTAAAATACGTGAGGTCAGCTGTGAGCACAGAGAATTTTGAGCAAAAAGGTCAGAGCAATGATTCACTCCTATTCTCTTATATTTTTCTTGACTAAACACCGGCTTGGTGGCAGTTTAGACTACGGATAACAGAGAACAGTAAAGATGTTCTGAGCTTTCAGTGGATAGGGGTGGGGTGGGATACTCTCTTTTTCAACTCAGGTTTCTGATGTGACACACCACACTGTTCTAGGGGCTCCAGTGTCAGTGCAGCAGAACACAATCTGGATGCTAAGGCCGTCTGCGCTGACCAAAAGTTGTACAAGCGTACGCTTAATCAGCAAAATAGAATTTGTGAAACACTAAAGCTGTGGAAGTTAAAGAAAGTCAAGGTATAGTGAGGTATAGTGCCCAGGGGCACCACATTGTCTTAATACGGGCCTGCAGTGAGCCGACAGACTGCATGATTCCGTGAGTTGTAGTGAAAGTCCTCCTACACAATAATCCTCCTCCTGTCCCCTCTCCTTCACACCAGCCACGAGTCTTTTTACAGGTAAAGTGCAGGTTATTTTGTTGTTGTCAGGTGTGGTGGGGTTGAATAACAAGAAACAGAAACTTAGTCAGAACCGGACAAAGCAAACATGGGAATAGCAAGGCTTGGCAAGAGCGCGGAAAATGGCAACTAATGCTCTGCGACCTTGGTGTGCTTGCATGAGTCTTTTTGTAGGTTCCGCAATCAGTCCCTATCCGGTACACCTCTCGCCACCCATGTGACACGCCGTGGTGTTGTGGAGGAAAACCAGAAAGTAGTCTTTAGAGTTCTCTGACATACGCTGCTTTTGGGAGTGCTCAGAACAGGTGCGCTGTACACACGCTCCGCGCGGGCAAATTCATGACAGTTTTATGAATTTTTACTTTAGATTTTGTATTTATCATTTTTATATAAATATTTGTGGGTTGTGAAATGAATTATCTGAGCTTCCATTATTTCTTATGGGAATATTCGCTTTGATATACGAGTGCTTACAAGCACGTCTCCGGAACGAATTATGCTCACAGTCCAAGGTTCCACTGTATTTTGTATGTACGATTTTGTCATGGATTCAGCTTCGCAGCATATGCAAGGCGTGCTCTCTCAGGCTTTTACCACAAACTGTGCATTCCCGAGGATATCCGCCATGTTTTTTGTTCCTTTGGTGGATGGATGTCCCTGCTACCTATGACTGTGGAATTTTCACAGAATTTCTTCATGCTACAGTGCAGCTTGTTTTACAAGAGTCTGATGGAACCCACACCCTGGAGTGTGTCTGGGTGAGGTGTATGATACATTGGCTCACTGGACCAGCATGCCTGTTTGCTGAGAACTTCATCTCCATGAAGCACCCCTGCCTACCGAACCCTAAGAACTTTGGGGAGATGCTTACGTGGTTCTACAGGGCCTTCAGGAAGGCAGAACCCACTGCAGAGCTCCCTCCTGTGGCCAAAAGGGAGGCACCTGTTCCAGAGCGCCCTCCAGTGGCCAAAAAGGAGCACCAGCTCCAGAGCTCCCTCCAGTGGCCGAAAGGAGGCAACCACTCCAGAGCCCCCTCCAGTGGCCAGAAATGAGGCATCTCCTCCAGAGCCCGCTAAAGTGATCAAAGAAGAGAAAAGCATTCCAGAGTCACAGTGGCAGGCAGTGCACTCACCTAAAGTGGTGTATTCTCATGCCCCAAGTTTAAGGGACAAAGTCATCACTATGCCAGAGTCCAAGTCTTAACGTGAGTCCAAGTCCAAATCCAAGTTCAGCCCAGAACTCAAGCCTGAATACAAGTGAATGTCAATCTCTGGACTGAAATCTGAGCTAGAACCCCAGCCTGTGCCAGTTCCAAAGTCAGTTCCACTCACACTTCCCATGCCTTCTCAAAATACCAAACCTGCTCAAGCTTCCAAACCTGCTCAAAGCCAGTTTCATCCTCTAAGCCTGTACAAGCCTTAAAAACTCTGCATGTTTTCAAGTCAGTTCCACAATCACCACCTTGACCTGTGCAAGTCACAGAACCATGATTACAGTCACAGAGTCGGTTACATCAATGCCTGCTACAGTCACAGAGCCTGTTCCCATGTCAATGCCTCCTACTGTCTCAGACCAAACTCCAGCTCCTGTCACAGAGCCAGCCCAAGTATCTAAACAAGTGCCAACCCCAAGCTCCATGTGTGTTCCAGCCCTAGTCAGTACACAGGTCCTCATACCAGTCAACACATCTACTCCAGCTCCTGTCACTGCTCCATTTCATGTCACAGGGAACATTGCAAATCTCAGGACTGTCCCTGTTCTAGTCACCCAGTCCAGTCCAGCGTCAGTCTCCGAAGCTGCTTCCAACCTCAAAACTGGCTCCAGTCCCTGAGCTTGCTCCATTTGATGCACTTGTTTCATCTGACCCAGAGCCTGTTCCTGTTCCAGTCACAGACCCAAAACTAGAGTCTGCTCCTGGTCCAGTCACAGCCACAGAACCAGACCCTGCCCCTGTTCCAGTCACAATCACAGACCCAGAGTCTGCTCCTGTTCCAGTTACAGTGTCAGAGCCAGACTCCATCAAGTTCTTCACAGTCTCAGTTCAGCCTCAGGGCCTGTCCCAGTCGCAAGTCCTGGCACAGCCTCTATTGCATAGACCTTTCCAGTCATAGAAACCATTCCAGTCACAGTGAAAGTTCTCTTGTTTACATTGAAGAACCGGTTCTGGTCCTAGTCAGAAAGTTGGTTCCTGCTCACTTCAGGTTCTACATCTGCATTGAAACCTGATTCGGTTCCAGTTGCACAGCCAGTTCCAGGTCTTGTCACGGGTTCAGTTCCTGTCAAGGAACACATTCCAGTTCCAGACCCTCTCATAGAGCCCATTCCAGTTCCAGTCTCTGTCACTGCACCTGTTCAAGTGCCAGTCTCTGTCTGTCTCTGTCACTGTGCCCATTCCAGTCCCTGTTCCAGTCACAGCAGCTGTTCCAGTCCTTGTTCCTGTCATGCTGCCTGTTCCAGCTACAGAGCCTGTTCCAGCTTATGTTGGATCATGTGATCTAGCGCCTATGCCAATCCTGGTTTTTGTCCCTGTTCCTGTGCCAATTCTCATTCCTGTGCTGTTTTCCCTGCCTATCCTCATGGATATGCCACAGCTCATACTCCAGTCCACGTTTTCTTCTATGCTCACACCAATTTCTTCACCCGTGCCAGAGTCCATGCCTCTACGCGTATGCCTGAGTTCCTGCCTGAGCTTTTGATCAAGTTTATGCCAAGGCCTTCGCTGTTATCCAGATCAAGATTCAGTGCATTAGTATCTAGTGCCATGCTTGAGCCTATGGTTCAAGGTCTCCCACAGAGCAACATTATTGGGCGCTTATGGAGTAGCACATTGGGGGGGAGTTGGGGTTCTGTCAAGGATTCAGCCCTTGCTGCGCTTGCACGGCGTGCTCTCAGTCTTTTACCATGAGCTGTGTGTTCCCAAGGATATCCACCATGTTAGCGCTACAGAGGAGGCTTCTGGGTTTTGCTGGACTTCAGATTCCAGCTTGCCCCAGGCTTCACATAGATGGAAGTGTATCACCAGTGTTGTGTGTTTGGACTATTTATGAACACTGTATATAGAATTCTCACTGTATATAGAGATTTCAAGGTTTCTTGTGTTTTTTCCCTGCCTCTGATTATCTGTTCATGCCTAGTTGGATTTTTGCCTGTTATTGGGTTGGAGCTTGCCTGCTGTTTCTGTTTGCACTTTTTTGGAGTATAATAAACCTGTTTGGATTTTACTGCTGACTCCTGCCTGCACGTGTCTGCACAAACCCCATACGTGTGAAAGATTTCTTAACATATGTTATCAAAAAATACCAATAATAATTTCCGTTTACAGTGGTTGAGAATATTAAGGTATATAACAAAGATACTTGTCATCATATAAAAACCATTTTTTCTTTGATAAGAGAATTTCAGTTATTTATTATTTAGTATTCATACTCTCTACTAGGGCTGGGAAATATATGGCCAAAAATGTTACTCCATGTTTTCTTATTGGTCAATATCAACAAATATCACGATAAGTGCAAATCATTAAATAGGTCAAATCTGATAAAGAATCCAAGAGACCCTTCTGGGAGAAATTAAAACTCAATGCGATGGTATTTGGACAAACTAAGCACAATAAACAAAGCAGGTAAATATGATTTGGCATCCCAAGACTGGATTACAGAGCCCAATGCACTACCTACACTCACATACGCAGACACTGCAAACTCATTTTTAGATCTCATGAGATTTAGATCTCATTTTTGGACCGAGCATTAATTAAAAAAAGTTACATGTCTGCTAGAGTGATCTCATCCTCTACTGATGTACGAGTTTACATTTTGTGAAAAACATATACCTTTGTCCAGTTTTCTCCCTGAAGGATGGAATTCTTGATATATCAGCACTGACCTACCATGACAAGTTTTTCCCCCTCAACGTGGCGTGTAAATAAAATGACAGTCAGTTACCCAATTTCAACACTGCATGACATCAGTTTAACACTTCCTGTCACATGGAAATTAATTATATTGAACATTTTCAACATGAGAAAACCTTTATTGTGATTATTATGGTTACCCCCCACCCCCCCAGCACTATTCTTTATAATGAGGAATAAAACCGTGGATATGGTGTTGAATTTATTTCATTTAAAATAGGGTTTACTTTGCTTAACACTCATGAAAAACAACTTAAGTTATTTATTAGTCATATTTTAAAAAAATTACAGCTAATTATAGCATGATCATAACTATACTGCAAAAAGCTACACATATTTACAGTAAAGTACTGTAATATCTTCAATCATAGTAAAATATCATGCAATCCAACACATTTGCTCATTTGACTGATGGAGGATACAAGTAAGCTGAAGGTTTTTCTCAAGACCAAACCATAGTAGTTCAGCAGTGCTGGGATTTGATCATAGAACCTTCTCATCTGTAAACTCGATGCCCTAACCACTGAGCCAACACATCTACCCCAGCCAGCTCGCATTGATTTAACCATGTCTACCACTGACTTAACTCAACTCAACGAGTGCATTGAATGCAGCCCAAGAAATGGCTGCAAAATCTACAGTAGATTTTTACAGACTAAATATAATGAGCTTTGCAATACTGAATTTCTTTACCACTTAACCAGTACTTATTATAGTGCCTTCTGAGATGACCTTCTGAGAACCTCATTTGTAAGAAACAGGCCAGAACTATACCCTTCAAAGATTTAAAACCCTCAAGGTCCAACAATGTTTTTCTTCATTTTTGTTCAACTTCATTTGAAGTTGTCCTTCAAAAGAATCAATAAAGATCCTATATTACTGTTAAGAAATTTTCTAAAGCCAAATTGTCTTCAAATATAATAACAATGCAATTTCTATAAAGAGCAGTAAACAGTACTAAACTAGACAGTCAATATCTGCCATGACAACTCACTGATTTTTAAAGATGCTTCTCAGGTACATCTTGTACAGTTTTCTATTGGCTGCTAAGTTTTTCCTAAGCGTTGTGGAGAATCCGCCACAGTTATTCTGGACACATTGTCTGTCACACTTTTTTTTGCAGGTAAACGCTGACAGCCAGCATTCTTTTTCTCATCAGAAATGTGGACTATTACATAATATGTTACTTTTTTTTACTGACACACAAACATTTTTCTGTAGTATTTAATTCTAGTTGAAAAGTAATGTTTGGAAATATAATTTCTTTTACTGGCCCATAAATGCAGAAGTCATAAAAGGAACATCTAAGACAAAATTCATAAATAAAACCTAGACTTTTGGAAAGCCCCACATGTAAACCCCACAACAGAATATTTCCCTATCAAAACAGTTGCCATTTTAGATCCTAAAAACCCTTTATTATCCACCTTTAAGGAACCTTGGAGGACCTGATTTAAAGAGTAAACCTGGATGCTCTTCAGATTCTTATTCATCTCCCTTGTAAACAGAGCTTTAGCTGGAAATAAATAATAAACTTTACACACATCTCTTGCATTAGTTAAAGAAAGAACGTTTGAAGACTTTATATTTGTTCCCATGGTTGCCAAACCATTTTGCATAGGAAATAAAGTGCTACAATAATCAATCCAGGGAGCTATATAAAAGTATTAATATCATCAAGTCATGCAAGCAGCCAGACACCTCCTACACTATGTTCTTGTGTGAAGGATGCCAGAGCTGATGGTGCCTGCAGAGCTGTTGGCAGTTTATTCAACAATAAGTGGTCTCCCCGAGGAATGATGATGGGACAGGCAGCATATTGCACACAGTGAGAAACTCAAAAAACAAATGTCTTTAACTTTCATCAGCACTGTCGCAATGCCGGGTATGTCCAATACACCGACATACAGCAGGACAGCTATTAAGTGTTGTGTGGTTAAGGTAGTGTAGTGAGTTAGATCCCTAAAGAAAAGTTACCTGGTTAAATCATGATTGCACTACTATCTCTTGCTTTAGGGTCCTATTCGTTGAACACATGTTCAAGAAAAGAAGCCCTCATCTAAGACATGCACACTATGTACATTTATAAAGTGTGGAAAATAGAACATTCTAAACTAAATTACAAATATCGGCCGCTGTCATTATGGATTATATATGAAGAAGCAGTGCTTTCAAAACAACTAGGCAGGTAGTTGCCAGTGTAATGACATCAGATAGTCTTGAATATTCATGAGTTTTTGGAGAGATGATGAGAGCATAAAAGATTCTCTCAACAAGGTCAGTGGCCCTTTGAATCAGAGACAGCGAATGAATGGTTACGGTTACCTCTATCTGCAGGAGGTTATCACCCATAAAGCGAATTTAGCCATCATTCAGGGGGGAATTCTCTGCTGCCTTTTCCCACAGAGCTTTGCGACTGACGAACCATTTAGGTTAGACAGACTTGTTAGCTGGTCTTGTTTGTTTACTCCTGTATTAAACAGCTCTGCTTTGACAGAAGTGCTGTGGGGTGAAGGTCGGAATACACACCATATACCATTGTAGTCAATATTTTCTTTCAACCTGCACCCTCTCACCGAGTCACGCACATGTTTATCTTATTAATTAAGATGGAAATAAAATTAAGGCTGTGAGGTGGTGTACTGGATTTGACAATAGGGGCAGGGGAGCAGGACAATGGGAAAATGAGAACATGCCAAAATCTCTTTGTTGGAGGCCAGAAGTGTGTTTTAATTAGCTGGGCTCCTGGGAGTGCTGAGCTGCAGGCACCCAAACTAATTTCAAATACTTTTTGAAAAGGTTCCCTACAGGCATTTGATCTTTTACTTTTTGCTATTCTTTTGCTACTGCATAATCACTGCAAGAAAGAAGTTCTTTATTAGGAGTTTGTCACAGTTACATGTTCTTCAAACATGTAACCAACTTCATTAAATCAAACTTCTATTGTATGCTTTTTATGCAGGAAGAAGAAGTTTACAGAAACTGGGTTAAAATTAAGATTACACTGTAAATTCTTCAATATGTAAATGGTGATTTGTGAATCACAACAAAAAGAGTCATATAGGAAAATGATATTTATACTTTTGATTATTTTAATGACGCATTAACATGTGGAATGCCTGCACAGTCAGTTTTGTAGTCAAGTTATGAATGTAACACCTCACACAGTCAGTCACACCCCAAAGTGCTACTGGGGCTACAGTGGTTAGATTAGGTGAAAGCAATAAAAGATTTAGAGTGAGAATGGAGACCAGTGTGTGTGAAAAGACCAGAAATATTAAGATCAAAGAGAATCTAGCACTTCATATGCACCTCTATACAGTGAAGAAAAAACCTTCCAGACGGTTTTCATTACATTCACCTAAATGCTGCGATAAAAGTGATACAGTTTTTTCAGACAATGTCTCTGGTATCCTATAACTCGCATTTGAGTGCATCTGTCTGATCCAGCACACTGCTCTGTGCTCTAAAGGGAGACAACATAATCATTCCTAAAGCTCATCTTCCCAGGCAATAGCTGGAAATTGCACATGCTGCCTATTCTGAGATCTGGCCTTACTAAGAGCACTCAATAATATAACTAATTTCAGAAAATACAAAGTACCATTGGCTGCTCTATACTTCTTAGGCACTTTATACACGCAACACAACTCAAGGCACAACAGGCTTTGTGATGAATAAGCTATGGGAGTTCAGACATTTGTAGATGTGTATGGATAAATTATAGAAGCTGTGACAGTACAGGCTTAAAAGACAAACTATAGGAACATATATTTATACATGGAAGTGGCGTTTGCTCAGGTTCATTATTCTGTATTGATGTCAGCACTTTCTTGAGCCTGAGACAGCCCTGTACAGAATCCAACTTCATCTAAGTGATGGCACTCTTATGCCAGGTTTTAAATGAAGCAGCATTTGCACAAATAGGTTTTATTTGAACGGTTCTCGTAAATAAATAAATTTTTGTTTGTTTGAAACTTCACCAACATCTCAAATGTTCTTTTATTTGATTAGTTAAAATATTTGTTTTCAGACCACAGTTCCATTTAAGAAAAAGGGGCAATTTGGAAGTGTCTGTATTCTGGGTACTGTCGCTTTAAGACTGCCGTCTTTATGCCGTTGTTTACTTCCTGAATGAGGAAGAGGTGATTGTTTAATGCTGCTTGTGATGAAAAGGAATTGTAAAGTTTTAATATGGTAAAATAAGTGATTGTGTAGTGCTGTTGTGTATCTTTAGCTTTAAAGAATATGTAGTTACGTTATCAGTTGAAGCTCAGTTGTTTTAATATTTATTTTGTAAAGTTTCGTGTCATGCTCCACAGTGCCACCAGGTCTTTATGTGCCCTGTTTTGCTAACAGGGAGACTGATATTTTATGCTGTGGAGCGAGTTAACATTTAAGTGAGATTTCATTTAAATCACATTTCTGTCATAAGAGCGAGTTTGCCAGAGAGATCCACACACCTGTTGGAGGCAGCGGCACTGTGTCTCTGAGCTCCGTCCAGCTGCAACACCCCGCTACTTCTGGGTGTCATCTGCATACATCCGGGTGTCAACCACATACTTCTGGGCATCGTCTGAATGTCCATGTACGTCATACGCTGTTATGCTTTCCTGCCACCGATGCCTAGATGCTAATTTTAAATATTTTCTAAATATCTGACAATTTGTAGTGTAGATCACAATCGTCATCGCAACTTTGATAAATCGTAAGTCAGGCCATCGTAACTTGGGGAGCACCTGTATATAGGTCTCAAAATAGTTGGGACAGGGGCATGTTTTCCATGGTGTAGAATCTCTTATCTCTAATCTGGAACATGCTCAAATATGGCTTCCTTTTGGCATGACAGACCTTTAGTTAAATATTTAGACCTTTGGCACGATAGACCTTTAGTTGGCATCTGCAGATGGCACGGCGGATTGTGTTTACCGACAGTGGTTTCTGGAAGTATTCCTGGCCCATTT
>JAQMCW010000036.1:12402026-12418413 GCA_030068335.1 Chrysichthys cranchii | reverse complement strand
GGCACATGCCATCTATTTTTTATGCCATTCAATATATGATCCCCAAATGGGGACCACGGAAGCTAATGGGTTAAGATAAATTTCATTTCATGGGATAGAATAAAGAGATTTTTATGTGTGATTTTTATGTGGTTTGTGTGAGGAATCACAAGGATAGAATACAGCAACCTCTTACAAACAACATTTTATAAACTGAATATGAAATATACGATTTAATATAGAAATTTCAATGGAGTTGTACCTTGCAGGTGTACTCAGCCTTGACACGGGAGTAGCTGGTGAACTTGGCAGTCAGGTACTGCCCGCTGCCCAGAGGTGCGCTAAAGTAAAGGGGTTTCTCGGGAGGAGCTGGAAGCGCACGGAGCAAAAGCTCGTAGTGGAAATAACCCAGTTCATTGTTATGTAGCACCAGTCGTGATGTAGTCTCCCCTGGACGTAGAGGCTGGTACTCAAATCTCAAGGTTTCCTTTGAGAGAAAGAAAGAAAGAAAGAAAGAGAGAGAGAGAATCCTGTGAAAAGTACAACTTCAAAACCTCATAAAGCAGTAACAAAGGATTCTATATGTCCGTACTCACTGGTAAGTTATTTTAAGTAAGGAGACAATCACCAGCCACTTTTACAACTCTGGTGAATAAAAAAACAAAAACAAGTAATACCGTAGAGAGTGCAGGCACTGAGAACTGAGGTTGTACACTGATGTCTGTATTACGGCACTCAGTCGTGAGCAACAGGTTCGTGGGTAAAGGATTTTCCAAATTCACAAAGCCTGAAGTCATCTGCCTAACCACTGTCACCATCTCAATAGTGCTGATCACTCCTGGAGGTGTGGCCTTAAAGTTGAGGTAGTAGAACTGGTATTCCCCTGTGGCCTCATTTTTAAAGGTCAGCTGTGAAATTAAGAGGTGAGTCTGTAGGTATAAAATTACTAACATACCTGGCAATGTTTACAAGATAACAGAAACCAGTTAGCTTTACTTATTAATTCTGTATAATGCCAATTATGAGTGTGGATAGAACTTTTAGGAATTGTATTGATTTGGATATTCCTAAGTATTTGGTAGAATTGTAGACAAAACGTGGTGGTGTTTGGCACTACTTTGGCATTGTATTGGCACTCCTTGTAGCTGAAGAAGGAGATTTTGTAGTCCCGTTTAGTCAAAGCCAGTACATCCACATAATCAAGCCCCTTCAGTGTGACTGTGCTGTCTGGACGTTCAGGTTTAGTCACCTCCATTATAGCACGGAATCTGCACAGCACAAGCACAGCTATTACACAACTAAATAAGAACATCCTAGTAGACCAGGATTACAAACCCCATTTCTGGAAAAGTTGGGATTTTCTAGAATCCAGTAAAATATGAATCTGTGATTTGTCAGTTCTCTTGGACCTTTAGTTAACTAACAAATGTACAAAGAAAAGATTTCCAATGTTTTCACTTACCACCTTAAATGCATTTTGTAAATAGAAACAAATTTAGAATTTTATGCCTGCAACACTCAAACAGCATTGTGACAGAGGGATGTTCTCCACTGTGTTACATCATCTTTTTTACTCACACTTAATCATTTAGGAACTGAGAATACTGCCTGTAAGTTGTGCCTATTCTTGCTTGTTACAACAGTTCATGGTTGCCATTGTCTGATTCTCCTTTGTGTGGTGCACCATGTATTTTCAACAGAAGACAGCTGGCAGGCCAGTCATGCACACACACTCTGTGTCTACGAAGGCACACTGTTATAACACATGTAGTATGAGGCCTGGCATTATCTGATGGAGTATATACAGTATCTCTCTAAAAACCCAACATACACCTCCATGTTGATGTTACTGTCACACATATGCAAGCTACTTGCATAGATACTGTGGGCACTGATGCACACCCGTACCATGATAAATGCTGACTTTTGCACCTTTTGCTGATAACAGTCTGGATGGTCCATTTCCTCTTTGGCATGGAGAACTTTATGTCCGTTATTCCCAAAAACACTGATCTGAGACCTTGGCGACGTTTCTGCATAGAATTGATGGCTTTCTCCTTGTGTAATAGAGGCATTTCCTGACGTAGTGATGGACTATGTTAAGTGGCAAAGATTTGATGTAGTACTCATGAGCCTGTGTGACTAAATTAATCCCAGTAGTATGACAGTGTCTCATGAAATGCCATCTGAGAGCCATCAGGGGTCATGCACATACAACTGTAGTTTCCAGCCTTTATATGGACTGAGATTTCTCCAGATTCCCTGAATCTTTTTACAATGTTATGTACTGTAGATGGTGAAAGACACATATTATTACCAACTTGCATTGAGAAATGTTGCTTTTAACTGATTAACAATTCACTCTCAAAGTTTCACACAGAGTGGTGAGCCATGGCCAATCTTTACTTGCAAAGGCTAAGACTTTGGTGGATATTCCTTTTAAACTCAGTTGATATATTTACCTGTTGCTAATTGAGGATTGTTGTAAAATGGTGTGACTGGAATATAATATAAAGTTTTTTATTTTTACCCTGTCCCAACTTTTGAGTCTGTTGCAGGCAGTACATTTAAAATATGTTTATATTGACAAAATAAAATCAAGTAATCAAGTAAAAAATACAAACATTTTTGTTTTTATTGCATTTTAGAAAATATCACAACTTTTCTGGAAAGTGGTTATTATTATTATTATTATTATTATTATTATTATTATTATTATTATTACTATTATTATGTGTGCCAAATACAATGAGTCTGTGAATGTGAGTTTGTGTGTAGTACCTCTGAGGTTTGGGCAACCAGTTATGAACAGGCACAATCTCTGTGTAGGATATCTTGCAAGGTACTTCACGGCTGATTGTGTTCAAAGCTTTAGGTGGCTCTGCCGTGCCCTGTAGGGTGTATATCATGCTCAAGCCATCAGGAAATGAGAAAAACACGGAGCCCTAGACCAAATATAAAAGCACATTCACACTGAGAAATATTTTATTTAGCTCCGTGAAAATGGAGGTCTTTTTTTGAAGTAGGATGTGACATATTTTGAATAGTTTCTCTTCAGTCTGCACAAGTAACTGACTGAAGTTTATTTCCTAATTGCATAAATTCACAAATTGTCTGAAGTAGCATTCAAAGGCAATTCAAGTAGAACTGAAATTAAAACACATAGCTGGCAACTCCTTTTCAGTATTAAACGTTATGTTCTAAAAGAGTAGTGTGTAAAAGTTAATTAAACAGGGATTCCAGGCTTGTGCATGTTCCATCAGGTTATTCAACATAAATACACTTTTTTCTGGTGGACAGAGATTTACCAGGTGCTTTTTGCCATCTGTAGTCATAGCCATGGGCTTATAGGTGATCTCGTAGGCTTTATTTTGCTGGTAGGGCTCAATGATTACAGACAGCAAAGCGCTCCAATAATCACCCTCAATCAGAGGCTTCAGGTGCCAGTGCTGGTTAGTATTATTAGACAGAGTCAAAGATTGAGTACACTGACTACGGACCTGACACACAAAATTCAGCACCTGTAGAGGGGGAAAGAGAAAGTATAAACATATTGGTCACAAATCAGTAAAACACAATTAATACCTATGATCACACAGAGGCAATGTTTTACCTGATTGGCAGCTGGGAGAACAATGCAGGAGCCAACAAGGGTGAGGGTTACAGGCTTGCCCCCCTCTATAGAGCACAAAAGGTTATCATAGCAAAGTTCCTGCTTGACTTCCTTAGGAGCAAAGGTCACCACCAAAGGCACCTCCATTCCTGAGCAGATATAACCTTCAACAGGGCAGATACTAAAGTCTGGAGCAAAAGCCTTTGCATCCCATTTAAACCTGATACAAAAATACAAACAAGGTCTTTAAAAAAGCAATGCAAAGTAAGAATCCAAAATTCTTGCTTTGCCAGAGCATAGTAATTGCTGCAAAATTAATAAAAAAAAAAAACATACATTTTTGTAAATATAAACTAAAAACAATATAATTACGGTAAAACAAACTATTTAATAATTAATTCATGGGCAATATGAATTATGAACAGGAAAGGAAAAAAAGAACAATGTATGAAGAGTAGATCCTATTTAATTTTTTACACTGGGATTGTCAGATTCCAGTATTATTTTTCTTCTTCTTCTTCTTCTTCTTCTTCTTCAACACAACAAATTCAGCATTGCGATTCATAAATTGTGTCATTGCTGGATGTTTTTCCTACTCCCAACAAAGAATTCTTGAATAGGATCTGGGACTGTGCAAAAGGGTCATTCACCAGATGAACTGAATGAACTGAAGGCATGTTAAAGGAAGTAGAATGGTGCATAGGGTAGATGGTTTATATGAATATGTGTTTGTATAAATATGTACCTAGCCCCAATGTCTCCTGTATTTTGTAGCATAATATGGTGTGTGGCTTGGTAGTGCTGGGCCACAGCTCCAAAAGACAAGTAGTTCTGGTCCAATGTGACCACCACTCCATGGCAGCAGCCTTTCAGCACCAGTAGGGGACGCATAGCGCCCAAACACTTCAGCTGCACCTCCTCCATAAACGGGGCCATGCGTTGCTGAGGGCTGAAGAGCACCTCCACCGCACACTTTCCCCCTCCTCCCTTAATCGTCACCTCCCTACTTGGATTCACTGACAGGACCTGAAGAAGATACATATTGGAGTTGGACCACATATTGTGTTGTGGGATTGACTGCTTGGATAATTGGTTTGTGTGTGTGTGTGTGTGTGTGTGTGTATCTGTGTGTCCATTGTTCAATTAATGATTGTATTTGTGAAGCATCCTTGTGCTTTTGAAATGCACCATTTATCTTCAATTAATCTTCAGTTAAATCTTCAATCGTTTATTTATATTAAAGCATATTATTCAGTAACTATTGTGACTTACTTTGAACTACAACAAAATGAAAAGGACAGGTATGAAATTAAGGATATTTTGCAGGCTGGACAGGTATTATTATTATTATTATTATTATTATTGTTGTTGTTATTATTTTATATGTCTGTATGGGTCCTACCTTAGAGTCCAGTAGAGTCTGTGCAGAGTGTGTGAAGTGGAGAGAGAAGGTCAAGGAAGACAGACTGTTGTTGATCAAGGGGATGAGCTTCTTGCTCTTCTGGCCCACCTGCAGCGTTCCAAGATTCACAGTCTTTAATTTTGGATCCTCCACATTGATCTAGGAAAACCAGAGCCTGATGAGAATACTACATAAAATCATCTAAAAAAAAAAAAAAAAAAAAAAAAAAATGAGTGACAACATGCAGGCCATTAACAGTGCATAATAAATTTTCTCTTTCGCACCTTCATCTCAATTCCTTGGCCCATGATCTCCACTACCTGCATGAAACACTCGTTTATCTCAAAGACCACCTTTTCATGATAGCGTGTTGCTTCTCGCGGGTAGAACGTGATAGGCACTTCCATGCTACCACTAGGGGGCAGCACACTAGGTATGACGTTCACTTCCAGAAATGGGGTGTTGGAGAATAAACAGTTCATACTATAATAATTGAAGAGGAAACATGTAATTAAAGATATTAACAACCACAAAAAATGACTAACGTATAGTTTATGCATGATGACCCCCACCATTTACCTGATTCCTCTTTCTCCTTTGTTGCTGATGAGCAGTGTGCATGTGGCAGGCACCATGCCAGCAGAGTAAATGAAGGTCTTTCCAAAGTTGTACTTGAGGAAGGAAAACTCCAGGCCCAGGCTGGAGGTAGAACCCAGCAGAGTGCAATGGAACACTGGGCCATCCTTTACCTACAGAGTAGCAGGAATCAAAAGCATGAATCAAAAACCTTGCAAAGTCGATACATATGAATATATAAAAATAAACTACAAAAAAATGTCAAAGAATAAATGACAGAGAGAAACAGAAAGGATGCCTTGATTGAGAAGCCCATATCTTTGAGGTCACACTTCTGCAGGGGGCAGAAGCTGAGAGTGCAACGATTCTGTTTTTCCACTGGCACCACAGCTGTTGTAGGCTCTGCCTGCAGATGGCAGTGCAGCTCTTCAGGCCCTGTTATCTCATACTGCACATCCACACTGAACCTCCCTTGGTTGGACACCACAAAGGCACATGTGAACTTACCACCCAGCTCCACCTGTCCAAAAGAAAACAATAAAACAAAGATGCACATTTTGTATTAACTGCTTCTTCAAACAGTTCAAGGTTACTGAATGTATGTACCAACTGATAAAAGAATAGATCTAAAGAATGGCTCATTAAATCAACTACATATTGAAATGTACAAAACTTAGTATTAGAATTGTCCTTTTACATTTCAGACCCTGTTCCAAGGTGATATATTGCACTTTCAGATAAATATGTCATTTCTTAGTTTATAACATAGCTCACCTGTTTGAAATCCACAAGATGACCCTCAGCAGCAGAGAGTTCAGTCATGGGCCCTTCTGGATTCTCATACAGGACACAGACATTCATGTTGTAGCAATCCACCTTCACATTCATGGTGAGTGGTTGAACCTTTCCTCTGATCACCATGCGTAGGTTAAACGTCACCACACCTTCCTGTGTGGGTGTGAAGGATACGGCCACTGGGAACCTGACAGACACATGACATGCACTTACATTGTGACTATTTTCTCCTCATTTAGCATTTTTTTTGCCATTACTGGTGATAAGAGTGTGGTTCCTTTTGCACAATTATGCAGATTCTGCTGAGATGGCTTTACTTGTCTTTGGGGGGTACAGTCCCTTGCATGGGCTTTAGCATCAGGCTGTCTCTGAAGGACTTTGAGTGCCGAGAGACCTCCTCGATGGCAAAGTGGAAAGGTTGGTCTTCTCCATTCACTACATACACAATTTTATGGGCCTCCCGTCCTACAGATGTACACATTCATGAATTATATTCAATATAAAAATTCACTGTAGGTATTTGTTGTTTTTTACATGCTGTTACCTCTCTTTTTATTCATGGCACAAACACTATGTCATTTTTGTGAACCACCTGCACTAATGATGTTATTCTATTATTGCCATAGTAATACTGTTGTTTGCTAGTTGTTTTGATACTATATTTGCACTATTTTACTGTTCTGCTCTTTTTAATTATTTTTAACTCTTATTGTATATTTTTATTTCCTCCTGTTCCTCGTTTGCCTTGAGCATGTCTTGGACAAAAGAATTTCCCTCGGGATAAATAAAGTTCTTTCTTATCTTATCTTATAGTTGTACTATGATACTACGGCATTTCAGTGCAATTATAGTGATACTAGTGATTATCACACATGAAACACACTACAGCACAGCATAGCGTCACAGTGAAATTACTTCTCTGCATTTAACCCATTCACCAGCTGAAGCAGGGGGCAGCTGAACAGCACAGCACGCGGGGAGCAGTGCTTGGGGTTCTGGCGGCGGAAAATTTTCGTGCGACTTGGCAGCCGCGGAAAAGTTTCGTGCGACCGGGTGTGTGTGTGTGTGTGTGTGTGTGTGTGTGTGTGTCAGACTGCGGCACCCCGGTTGAGAAACACTGATTTGGATGACAATCAGACCACAGTTTATGAGTAATTAATGAAGAAATCCAAAGTTTGGGCTCACAAGCCTTTTCTTGCAAATGTAGCTTAGGTTTTTTCTCCAACAAACATACCATGATCAAAGTTTGCTCAATATAGAAAAGAAAATTTGTGCCAAATGTATGTACCTGTGATAAAAACCTTTTTATTCATATTGTCTCATTTCACATTATTTAAAATAATTTCAAATGTTTTATAAAATCCACTACAAACGCATTAGCTTTAATATATAGCATGTACCATGCTGTTCATGCATTGCATTCTGCAAAACAATTATAATGACTATAAATGCTGCCAAAGCTCAATGGGAATCTCACCAATAAGTAGACTGCCTAGATTAAGATGAGCATGATCAAGGTACACCACTGGATCTTTTGCTGTGCCCACCAGCAGGAAAGGCACAGAGAACTCGTACTCTGGGATTGAGAAGGTCCAGAAGGATTCCACCAAATCCAGATCTTGAGCATGGTATTTAAATGAGACCTAAGGCAGTGGATTTTTTCCAAGATTAGTATGAAAAAATATTAAAGACAGGTTAAGTTAAACATGTCCAGAAATATTGTACATACAATCTAATGAATGTAATTTGCAGTTATTTCAACTATCATACCTCCACTTTCTTGCCAGGCTGAATGGAGTCCTTTCGTTTGAGGCAGGTGAAAGGTTTATCTTCAGAGTCTTCACATGTCCACAACAATGTGTATTGCTTGTTGGTGGGATTTATGACACTGAAGGTCCTGAAAAATCAATAAAGTATGCAAATTATCAACACAATTACTGTAACAAAACATCAATTATGATCACATGACACATATAACTGATTTATCACCTGCAGATGGATGTGCCAACCCCTGTGGATGTGAATTCTATAACTTTGGTGCTGGGATCCAGGGAGGCCCTGGGTGTGGACCCCTGGAGGCCACGGAGCTCAAGGTTCCGTCTGTTATCAGTGAGATATCCTGAGTCTTCCAGTTGGAAATGGCAGTAAGGCATCAAACTTCGTCCTTTCACTGCTATCACAGGAGCCTGCTTGTCCTTCAGATTGGGAATGCTGCCAAGAAATCAATGTAGATTGCGCTCAATGCAATCTTTATTAAATGTCTTAATTAGAAGTGGAAAGACACACTTTATAGTTAATGAGAAATAATTGTGAATAGCTGGCATAATCACATATTCAGGCTGCCAGGTGATCTCATTAATGCCGTGCTAACAATGGGCCTCATTTATTGAGTAGGATACAAATGGGTTTATTTGTAAATCACAAACATTTACAAAAGAAATTTTGTATTCATGACAAACCTATTAAATTCTTATTATTCATATTAAATTCTGTAAATCTTGACTTGATTAACTTCAAATGTTATAATTTGCATGGATTACTGGTCTTTTATATATGGAATATACTGTCGAGTTTCAAGTGCTTCATTTTTTGTTACGTTTACAACATTTAGCAGACACCCTTACCCAGACTGATTTGCTTTGGATAAGTGCTTTGGAGTCTCTGTCAAAAACACATCTGCCTGCTGATTCACTACGACAGGGACCGAGCATCACCGAGAACATCTGGTGCAAACCAGTCATTTTATATTATTGCCATTAACAAAAGCACAAACCCATAAACAAAGACAAATATAGCTAATCATACAGTTAAGACAAAAGAAATGCTGTGCATAGCAGTAAAATGTCAACACATGCCTCAGTTAATGAAAGACATAGAACACTTATTATTAATGCTATGTATTATTAAGTGGGTTTTTTTTTTTGTTGCATATTTAGTAGTATAGTAATAATTTTCAATTCTCTTTTTCAGGCTTTGTGCTGATCATTCAGTTTGAGTCAAATCCACTTGTTTTTCAGACTTTAACCTGATTGTTCAATTCGCAGTCCCAACAGTCTGTGTACTTGATTTGGATTTTTGAGCAATTCTATGGAGTTTGATTTTGGAACAATGTACAGATTTTGATTTTTGAGCACTTTTATGGAGATTTTGTCATCACTAAATGCAAATGATCTCAGGCAGGAATGCACTTTGCATTTTATGGGTGCTCAGCGTACACGCACTAACATGAAGAAAATCAGTGTTTCCGAAACTTTTGTGAATTTGGTGAAAATGCCTTTGATAATTTTTAATAAATGAGACCCATTGTAAGCCTACTTGTAAAGATTCATAAAGATAATAAACTAACCCATTATAGTACATACATAGTATGGTACCCATTATAGTACATCACATATAAAATGTAATTAAATCCACATATAAAAAAAGGCCAATATTTTATTGTAAGGACATATTTCATTCGGGAATTAAGAACAAGCAGCTGTTTTTGATTTACAGACCTGCAGACTAGCCTGGCCTCATAGTCGGCTAATTCTAGAGGAGAGAAGCGGATATGAAATATCTGGTTGGTCCCAGGCAGAATAAGCCCCATCCTGGGCTCCACAGTGAATGGAGGAAGCTCTGGATCTCCTAACAGCAGATTGGATAAACTCCTTATATTGCTGGCTGGCCTTAGCTCTGTCGGAGTGCCATTCGCAGAAGTAGGGGTCATGTCTGTACACATAAAATTGCACAACTTAAACTTAACAAGATTATTACTTAATTACTATAAAATGAGTCACTAAGCAAATTACAATTTTCTCAAAGGTAGCAAATTTCCATCATTAGTAAGCACATATCTAACATCAAAAATGCTGATGTTAGATTTTGCGCTTACATATATTGATTTCTGTGCTGTTATAAGATGCGGGCTCAACAGTTACCTCCATGATTAAAGCACAGAGTCTTCCCAAAGGTCTCCATCATAACCTGCCAGGAGTACTCAAGCTCCACAGTGCCTTTGTTGTCTATCTGCATTCTGGAGGCACCACATAAGATACATATATTAAAATCAATCATTTGAATTCAAGTATTGAATTAAAGAAATACCCCCAAGGTAATATGAAACATAAATGATACACAGGTTTTAGTTTTTAGTGATTGCTATTCAAATAAGTATTTTGGGTAAAGTATCACAGAAATATGAAGGCACTGATTCAGTCATACATACTGGAAGACTCTGGTTTGAAAGAGCATGGTGTCTTTAAAATGGATAGGTTCAGCATCACACTCAAACGTGGCATAATCACACATGGCACTAATCCTCAGTTCTAACTCCCTAAAAGAGTTTTCCACCACTGAATGGATAGGCTCTGGATCAGTCTCTACCACCTAGACACAGAGTACAGCAGCAGTCACTTTTACATATTTCCCATGTGTCTCAAATGCTGGCCTCTAAAAGTTATGCTTTCAGGGTGAGAGATACAGATGAGACGCTGTATTTGTTAATTATTTTATATAAACCTTTTTATTTGAGTGCTGTTATTATTAGAGTTGACAATTTAGATTCATACAGTTTCTATAGTTTAGAATGAAAATAGCTTAATTTGTTATAACCTATGAAGAATGTCACAGGGCATTTTGGACATTACAGAAACATATTTTTCCTTGGTTATTTTACTTATTTACGAGTCAACGTGGTCTGCTTTCCCACCACTCTCTTGCCTTTTTTTTGGCTGGTCTCTGAGGTGACAGCAGCTTTTCCACATCCACCCATTTGACAGTCCGGTGATGGTCATCCCAGTCTGGCACTTGGTCCACGGGCTGCTGGAAGGTTATCTGGCACAGTTCACACTTCATCACCTGTGCCTTCAGCACTATGGGCTTCTTTGAGCTGAAGCTTACGGTCACCTCCTTGGTGCACCTGGCATGGAGGTGGCCTGTCCGAGGAGAGAAATGCAGATGTGGCTCGTCCTGAGGCCACTGAAAGCGTAGAGCCACTGAGTTGCTGTGGTTGGTCATGGTGAATGTCTTGTGATATAGACGACCAACATGACAGTCCCCGAAGTCCACAATATCACATGTGACTGGAGCGGGTGCATGGTAAAAAGAGAATAATGTCCGATATAAGGCATGCATTTTGATTGTATTTGGTTCAACATGCTAACACTGCTAAAAGCCAATCAAACCAAATGCGAGCAGATGTGGAGTAGAACTGGTAGAACAAAGTCTTTCAACATTCAAAACATATTATAGGGCAATTTTTGTAAAAGTTTAAACACAAGGTCTATACTCACCTTCTGCTCTGTCCTGGTCCTGAGAAACCTTGCTGCTGATATTGTCCAAAGAAATGATGTCTTGGTAGCCCTCTCCTAGGAGCTGTATCAGTGTATTTTCATATGGGTTGTCTTTTACCAACAGCTGCATGGTGGCCTCAAAAGTCTGAGCTACCTCAGGATGAAACTCCAACTCAAACTCTGCTTGTTGTCTAGCCTTTAGAGTCAGGGAAGCCAAATGAGCCATCTTCCTTTCTTCTGTGAAGAATTTGATATTTTATACTTTCAAGCATACTTACACTTTTAAAAGAATATTTTGAGTTACTGCTAATCCCCACCTACAACATAATTCTCCTACTGCACAATACGTACCAAACCGAAAGGAGGTGAAAGTTAATATACTTCCTATGACAAACCTGAAGCCTGTATTTGGTACAGTGGACCCTCAGCTCACAAACTTAATTCATTCCGACCAGAATCAATTTTTCCCATTGAAATGAATGCAAATACAGTGGAACCTCTGGTCACGAATGCCTCCGTACACGAAAAAAATCGGTTCCCGACCACAAAGTTTTGCATCTGGTCATGACCACATAATCAGGTGCAGAACAAACACAGCCCTGGCTCATCAGGGATAGGAATATATATACGTGTATATATATATATATATATATATATTTTTTTTTGCAGTTATGGTTATGTTTATTGATTAATAAGTCTTTAATTGGATATTATTTATTGTAAAGCTGCTTTACAACAATGTTCTGTTGTTAAAAGCGCTATACAAATAAAATTGAATTGAACTGAATACAATCATTTCTGATTTCTGGTTAAATCTGTAGTTACAATTGTGCACAATTAAATCCTCACTAGCAATCAGGCTTCAATATTCAATACTGACCTGTTCCAGGCTCGCTTGCTATGTGTGAAGAGGAGATGTGATTGCATACAGTGCCAGAAGCTGCCTTCAAAGCAAAGACTCCCATCTTGTCAAGCAGATCAATGCTAACCTATGAGAGTCATAAAAGTAGATATATCTCTGATGAGGCAAAGCAATACCCTACAAACTAAAGTTAAATTATTAATTCATCTTACCTGTGCAGGTACATTGCTAATGTTCTTCATGATTAGAGGGAGGATTTGTCTCTTGTCTACCAGCAACCGCTTGAACTGCAAAATCGGCTGTCCAAGTTTGCTCCTCTGGACTGGTTTTAGAATAGCTATACAGGGCAAATTGCCCTCTCCCATCAAATCAAACCCCAGCACCTTGCTCCTGCCCAAAGGTAACACATTGGTAGCACACGAATAAAGTTAAGACAATAAAGACAAAATACTGCCTTTTCCTTGTGTTTGTACTATGACAGGATCTTGAGAGGAGGTAATGTAAGCACATTTTTAGACCAAAATAGATTAAATAAGCATGTAACCAACCAAAATAGGAACACGCCAGTGTTGATTAGAAAAATATGCTTGTGAAACTATGAAAATAGAGCCAAGAGGTAAAAGACTCAAATCATCTTGCTGCAAGTTCACCAAAAAGATGTAAACCTTTCTATTCTACAATTTTATTCTAAGGCCAAAAAGTCCCTGAACATTATCTTGGTTATATGGACAAAATTAGCATACTGAAATGATATTTCTATGCACATTCTATAGATCATCAACTTGGCAAAAACCAGTCTATCTTTGATGTGTCATAGGTAAAAACTGGCCTGCATTAATTGCCATAGTTTATCAAAACACCCACATAAACGTATCTGGAATTCAGTCTAAATGTTCACATAATTAGAACAGAGCATGTTGCACTACAAATATGCTTAACTTTCCCAGTGTAAATATTGCTGCAACTTTTGGATTTAAATGGCTTAAGTTCCCATATCAGAATATTGCATATAACATTTCATGTATGAAAATACATGCTTAATTATTCTTCTCCATTTTAAAATGAATTATTTTGTCCTATACAGAACAGAGTTGCAAGCAAACTATACACAGTGGATAGAAAATGAACACACCTCCTTTAAAATTTTGACATTTTGTTGTGTCAGGTTCTAAACACTTCACAGACTCTCCACAAGGATGACACATCTGGAGATCTTCCCCTATGTAGACATGCTCTAACTGGAGGAGAGCAGTTGATTTTTCCCTAATAGATAATACGATTGCCCATAGATTTTCAATTAGATTTAGGTCCTGGCTTGGACCAGGCCACTGCAAAACATCCACCATGTTCCTAGCAAGCCACACCATGGTAGCTTTGGCCTTATGATTGGGGTTAATGTTCTATTGGAATGTGAATTTCCAGCCCATTTTAGCAGATTTTGGCAGACTCTGGGTGGTGTCATGCACTTTCCACTTTTTAATGATGGATGTAACAGTGCTCCAGGGTATCTTCAAACCCTATGAAATCTTTTTATACACCTGATGTGTACATTTCCACACTTTTGGGGGTCTTTGGAGCACATGCTCTTGCATTGGATCTGCTCTAGCAAAATGAAGAGTGCCATAGTAAACAGCTGATTTAATTCAAGTTCATTTCTGTGATTCCACACAAGTGAAAATAAAATCGCTATGTGACTTTGAAGGCAGTTGGCTAAGTGATGTCATAGAAAATGGGCTGTATATTTATCAAACCAAGGCATTTTATTTGGTCATTTTTAAGTAATTAACATTTTCATTGTTATCTTTTCAATTTCACAATGTTGAGAAGTGTTGCGTGTAGATTGGCAAGAAAAAAAGATCTTTTCTATTTCAATTCCAGCTTATAAGTCAAGTATGAAAATACTATATGAAGTATTCATTTTTTGTACACTGTGTATATGGACCCTTACCCAGTTGCCCCTTCTAGAGAGGCTTCAAAAACTCCAAGGTAGGTTTGCATATTCTGGGGAGTGAAGGTAATTGTAGCAAAGGCATGTGAGTGACTAAGGATCCTCATCCTAGTCGGGCTCAGCTCAAATGCCTCGGCGCTTCGGACATTCATGGACATCTGAAACAGCCATATTCAATAAACACCAACAGATTCTTTAAAACATGATATGTTCACAGTAGCAGCAGTTACACACAAACATACCTTGTTGAGGACAGCTTTCACCTGCAAACTTAGTTTACAAGGTATTTTGCCAGGGTTGGTAAGACGGAAGCGGGCTTTGGCTGACTGGCTGATCAGCACATTGTTGAAGACAAACTTGTTCTCATCCTGGATATAGATTCCCATAGCCTCCTGATACTGTTCGCATTGTAGCATGTTACTGTTCTTGCACAATCTGTGTTCTTCAAAGATGGAAGCAATATCTTCAACTATTCCTACACAGAAAGACGTGACAAGTTCTGCCAGTCAAACATTTTTGAATATTTGACTTCACTTGCACTTTATTATATATTAATCACTCTTACTGCTATTGACAAAGCAAAAAGTTATAGAGGAAAATATGAAATAATTAAATATCTGCACAAATATTTTGACAGGTCCCCCTAAAACAATACAGAAATCCCCTAGCTTGACACAATAAACATTAGGAACTAGGTTGAAAAACACTAGACTACTTTTCCAGTGTTACTGTCGGCTTTATGTCAAATATAAAGCCAGATAACAATTTAAAGGAAAAACTCTGGGGACTCTGTTAGGCTGTGGGTGCATTACTAACATGTTTTGGGTCCACTTCTTGGCTTAAAAAGATATAGCGCAGAACTTTTCAAACTGTGATCCTATCACCAAATATTTCTACCCTTATTGTTTATATCAGGATCATAATTCCCAAATACACTGGGCACAAGTTTGATGAGTATAAAAATAACGTAAAATCATATGCTACACTATAGGCTACACTTATTTGCTATGCTATACTCCACAAAACCAGTTCTCAACCCACATGAACAGATATGGGAAATTTGAGACCAACATTTTGTTCAAAGCTCCAACCTTCTCCCAAACAAATTCCGGGAGTGCAATACTGCATTCCAGTTCACATTTTTGATGAATCCCATTCTTTTCTGTAGAATAATCTAGCACATGACATTTTCTAATGAACTTAGTTGTTTCTATTTCCCAAAATAGAAAGAAATTAGTAAATGACCTTGCTGTTCCAGTACTTTCAGAGAAGACTATATATATAATAGACTCATATTGAATGGTTTTGGCATCCAAAGTGGGTAGACATTTAATATGCGACCAGTCTTAGCTTAAAGACATGTTTAAAAACATCTTTTTATGGTACATAAGCATAACAAAAATAGTAGTTTTTATTTTATTGTTATAAAATGTCCCAATTTGTGTACTGATCATTGCAAACACAGAAAATGGACAAGGCATGCTATTTTGTGCGATTAAAAATGCTTCTTTCATGGGTGCACAACTTTTTTCTAGTGCAGTCAATCAGTTAAAATGATTAATTGAGTTAATCACAATAATAGGCTCTGATTAATCATGATTTATCACAAGTTTAAAATCCTAGTATTTACTTGTATTTTTGGGGTGAAAAAAACAAATATATGTGTGAGGCTGAAATGAATGGCTTGCCCTTGCTGCACTCTTTCAATGCAGATTGATGAACATGGCTTGGTCTTGCCTGAGTGCTAACATCTTTTCTAAGATCAGCAAAAATATGCTTTTCATGAAGATGGTACTTCAGACTTGTTGTGCTTCAGTGGAATGACAGATCATCACTGCAATCGTCAGGAATCCGCCCTATCGTCTGCGTCTCTATGACGTAGACAGACTCTCGGTTAGAAATCCGCATGTAATCGTGAACTCTGGCAACCCGTCTGTTA
>JAQMCW010000036.1:12310809-12324160 GCA_030068335.1 Chrysichthys cranchii | reverse complement strand
TTTTTGGGACCTGTAGCAGGCATCAAATTTGAAATGTGCTCATTTAGTGGATAAAGGTGTAAAATTCCCCAGTTTGAACATTTATGTTATCTCTGTTGTGTTGACAATAAAATATTGGCTCATGTGATTTGAAAGTCTTTTAGTTTTCATTTTATTCAACTTTAAAGAACGTCCCAACTTTTGTGGAATTCGGGTTGTAGTATGGAATGGCTTTTCCATGGTTTTCCTTAAGAAAACTCAGTCTTTTGGGCAAGCTATCTGACAGCCTTTTGCAGTATGCTGCATCAGTACTGTTCCATTCATGTTTGACTGCTTCCCACAGCTGGTCAAAGCTCCTAAATATTCTGCTAACAAGTTTATCTCTGTTGTGTTGACAATAAAATATTGGCTCATGTAATTTGAAAGTCTTTTTGTTTTCATTTTATTCAAATTTTAAAAATGTCCCAACTTTTCTGGTTTTACTATGACACAAAATACCAATTTTCCAATTTCTCCACCGTTTTCCTGACTTTTCACCATTTGAGCGATCCTAATTCCAATGTATATGTATGAGAGGATGAGGACACTTGCATGTTGCCTTATACATGGTGTGCTTAGACCCATATGCCAGAGTCATTGTTATTGTTGGTGTTTGCTTTGTTTTTGCTCAGAATGAACCTTAGTGAACCAAAGATGGATGCAAACAATGATACATCCAGCTGTGAGAGACCTCACCCCTGCAGATCCCTCAGGCAGACATTTTTCGAATTGCCAGGCTTCATTTAATTTCACAGAGTTGACAGAGCTATGAGCTATTAAAAAATGAGACCAGGCCATCCTGCATACTGACAGGAGACACCCCAACCTCGGAGAAGCCCACAGACACCCAGACAAAGCCAGCAGATTAGTCCTTTCAAAGTGTATGACAGGTAATGTGGATGAAAAGGACCACTGGCTGACAGGTACACACAATGCTGGACATCTGGTAAGAGAAGCAAGGTGATGTGGCTAAGAGAGTTTTTTGAGTGCCAGTTTTTTGTCTGCTCATTCACTTTTGTTTTAACAAACAAACAAACAAACAAACAAAAAACTTAAGCATGTCTGATTAGGAATTAGAAGTCTGTTCTGTCTTCAAAGGACTTCCATTTTTTTTAGTTCTGCGTGGACAAAAGATAAAAAAAAACCAGATTAAATGTATTTTTCTCTTGGGGGACTGTATTGTTTAAAAGGGCAGACAAGACAGTCTTGCTGAAGTGATTCAGGCTAACCTTTGCATAGTGAAATCCATTCTAATTTCTGTCAAATAGGCAGTAGGAGCATGCACTGAAGGGTCAGAGGAGTATCTCTTTAACAAAGAGTCCTACCTTGATGTCGATTTGGCTCTGAGCTCGGATGGTGCCTGAACTGGGAGTCACTCTGAATTCTCGAGGCCTCTCAGATGCCCTGTCTCCTGGCTTCCAGTCATTCCTGTCCAGCTGTGTTACCTGCTCTGTACTGGTCACACTGTCCTTCCCCATCCCATCTCCAGAGATCCGCAGGCCAAAGCTCATTGATACCAAAGAAGTATTGCTAAGTGAGCAGGTCAGTGTGTGAGGAAAGCCTTTTGGAGTCAATGCAGAGAGTAGAAGCAAATAAGCAGAGAAAATAATCAGGAAAATAGGAAGCAGTACTGGGGTTTCTGGTAAGCAGGTGATCATGGATATTGTCAATACAAAGTTCATTTACCGAAGGATACCTCTCCAAAGTCGAGCTCAGGGATGTGAAAATGAAACGTCGGACCCATTACACAACCCCTGCCACAAACAACAGGACAAAGAATTTTTTATTTAAATTTACTCCTCACTGCCCATTGAAAAGTGAATGTCACTGGCCATGCAACACAAAAAGTAATTAGTTAATTCACTCATTATTTAATAGCAAGAACCAAAAGCTACTAAAAAACCGAGAGAAAAAAGGAGATTGTGACAAGGAGATCATAAATCGATCCATTTGGGAGATGACAGTGAAGAGTGGTGCCCCTGTAATCTCTACTTTCAGCATTTTCAACAGTAATCCATCTTACTCTGAAAGCAGTGGCAAGACTGACAAGTGAATTATAGAACTTTCACCTATCTATGGTTCAATACTTCTATAGGTGAAACCAATATGCATATATTTCAGCTACATAACAAAAGGCTAGAAAGTACATGAAAAAACAGGTGAGTTTTTAAAATAGGCCTGTGGTGTGGCCCTGAAAAACAATAGGCTATAGGGGCACCAGCACAGTGGCAAAATCAGGCAATCATAAGACTCTTTACCTGAATGTGAGGATGAGAGGCTGGGGATTCCCCAAAACTGTGAAATAAAACTCCTCGGAGAAGGTGCCTAGTTTGTCAGAAGTGAAGCGGACCTCTAGAATATGGCAGGCCCCGGGGGGCACCATGCCCTCAGGAGGGCTGAAGGAAAAGCACAGGCCCATAGCAGTAGTGGGAGGCAAGAGCCTATAAGGTGCATCTATTAGTCCCTTATTGCTCACAAGCACCTTGGGTAAAGGGAAGAGTAGATACAGCAAAGAATCACAATCTGTTGCTAATAGGCACAATAAGCCAACAGTATGCACGGAAACAAATTCAGTTGCTGTGAATTGAAGTTAAAATTTGATGTTAATCACCATGTTTGCTAGCCACTGAGATGTTTCTTAAATTTAGTTAAATAAGACCTTTTACAGTTATGATTTAGGGTTATGGTCAGATTAGGATTAGTTCATTAGTTATTTTTTGTATATTTCAAATATAAAGAAGATTCCAGAACACATCTTTCATAAGAAGAAGCTATACACAGTCCTATCTTCCTATATTTTATATGTCTTTAATAATTTGTCTTCTTTCAAAAATTATATAATTACGAACATATTCTAAATGTACAGAAATCATATAACCAAGCAAGAAATTAGCACATGAGACTGCTGGGAATTTTTTTTTTTTTTTACATTTTTTGAATAGAATAAAATTTGGTTATACTATACATACTATACTATAATCTGCTTTAGAAGTTCAGCGTGATTAAATAACGTCCTGTGATCTATCTTACAGTATCATCTTAATGGTTCCAAAGATGTGCATGGTTCCACTTTGAATACAGAGTCAAATTAGCTGGGGGTTTTAGGGGTATATCTATTACGATGGATGACTTTTGCAAGGACAGTAGTGTGCTTACTCATACCTCATAGCTGTGCTTGGAGCCAACAAAAATGTTGCCAACGTCCAGCAGATCAAAGTTAAACTGCAGTTTGGGCCCCATGCCTTCTCCCTTTAGACGCAGTGGTAAACGAGACTCTCTGCCTGCATGAGGACATTCACAATACATTGAAATACAGTCGATTAGCAAAAAATAAACATATAAAAATAAGCAGTAACATACATTTGCTCAGCCACCACTTGATTGACAAGCTACACAACATCCCTTTATGAAAAGCTTAACTAAGCCTAATTAAAACCAATCACTTTACATATTTATATATGATGTATTTCAACCAACTGTAATACAAGGCAGGATATCATAAAATACCCCAAGGAAATCAATGTACAACTAAGCAGCTATGGAGTACAGACCAAAGCATTCTTTTCAGATCAGGCTCTGTTAGGCGAGAAATAAGCTCTTAACAAGATGGAAAATGAGAGGACAGGTCAAAATTTTTTTTTACAGCATCTATGGATTTTTGTCTGTGGACCAAACATTCAAAAAGACTTTTCTTTAGGTCACTGTCCTTTCTTGGAACTAGCCTCTGGCAAAGAAATGCAAATGTGAGGTCTTCTATGACAGATGAGCTTAAATATACACAAGCAAATCCTTCCAACGATTGGCTTTAAAAGAAGTACACAACTTACTGATATTTGTTACACATTAAAAAAAAATATTCATATTAACTACAGCAATATTAGACTACCCAGTACCTGTGACATCACAGTATATGGTGTGCTGGTAAAGTTTGGCTTCTTGGGGTTTGAAGATGATGCTGATTTCCACTGAGCGGTTTGGCCAGATGTCCCCCTCCTGTAAGCAATACAGAGGGATACTAACTTAACCAAAATCTTCCACTCCTGGTCTCTTTCAACACCACTTCACTAAAAACTGCACCCCCAGGCACTTCAGTCGCTTTTAGATGTGTTTGAAGGCAACATTCTCTTGAACAGATCATGTAAATAGTAATGAACGCAAACAGAATAAAAAAGTATTGTTAAAAGTAAGCTCAGTAGTACAATTAAAAACCATTACCTGTCTCCAGTTACAGTACAACAGTATGTTACAACAGTAATTCACTGTAGAATTCTCTTGGGAATCGCATCACAGATATTCATAACTATAACAGACAAGTTTGCTGACAAGGCTGTGGTAGGTAAATGTGTGCTATGTTTCAACAGAGGAAAACTTTTTCAAACAGACAAAAGATGAACACATCCCTCTGCACTTAGATGAAGCTGCATGCAGTCTACGAAAAAAAAAAATCATGTATGAAAAAGTGCATACTAGACAAAATGCACAGTGAAAAGTTTAAGCCTAAAATGGTGCAAATTAATAATGCATAAAATCTTTAAAAAAAAAAAAGGGCACAGAACACAATTATATAACTAATAAATGCTTGTGCATTTTAGAGATAAGAACACAGATAGACAGCAAGGTTTAATATAGACTTTGCGTGCATTCTCTTCCACAGTTAGCAACCTTCTGCAAGGATGGTCATTCTCAGAAATGAAAATATGTTGCCCAAAAATGTAAGACTGCAGTGTTTCACTGGTATCCACTCACTGCCTTTATTTTCCCACACAGTCATTGTCCTAACATAAGTGTTAAAGGAGGAGTGAATGTGGAAAATGAGAAACACATTTCATTAAAATGCTGAGCTGGTATCTTGTGGAGCAGAGTAAACCACTGAGACAGATCTATCTCTGTCATCCAGGACAGGTGCTCTAGATGGATGGGAAAATGAAAAGACAGGCATGGGTCCAAAACCACAGCAGAAAAAATCATTTACTCACCCATCCAAAACAGACCAACAAAAAATGCTTTAAAGTGCAACATGTCTGTGACTTTAACCATGGCATGGCTGTCCACTTTCAGTGAGTCTGTGCCCACGATAGCCTCAGATTCTTGTTCTTGGCTGACAGAAGTGGAATCAAAAGTGTTAGTCTGTTCTGAGATGCATGAGCATGAAAGTGTACAGGTTATCCTAATAAAGTGGACGCTGAGTGTGTACGGTTACCGTACATGGACAACCCAGGCTTCAGGCTGGAGTGTACTACACTATATGACCTAAGGATTTTGGGTCAGGTTTTCTGTTACAATAACCACTACATGTCTGGAAAAGCATTCCACTAAATTTTGGATTGTACTCAATCAGCCACAAGAGCATTAGTGAGGTCAGGTACAGATGGAGGGTGAAAAGGCACGGTCGGCGTTCCAATTCAGCACAAAGGTCTTCAGTGGTGTTGAGGCCAAGGCTCTATGCAGGCCACTCAAGTTCTTCCACTTGAACCTTGGCAAACCACGACAATATAAACCTTGCTTTGTGCACGGGGCATTGAAATGCTGAAACAGGTTCGGGCCCCTTGTTTCCAGTGGAGAGAAATCTTAAAGTTTCTGTCCTGATTGCTGTACTCCCATCGGGGTGGGAATTTTTCATCACTGGATAACAGTGATTATTTAGAATAATTTTGTCGTGATTCACACTCACTCTTTCCCCTAAGGGAAAAGTGGGCCCAAACCATATCAGCAAAATGTCTTTAATAAATAAAGAAGTCTAATTAAAGTTTAATTAAGCCAATAAAATTGCTTGTAAATAATACTGCAATAATTTTGGAGTACACTGAGTAGATCATATAAACAGTAATGACAGTAAACTGAATTAAAAAAAAAGTATTACGTAAAGACGTAAGCTCAATAGGTTCCACAACAGAGAATTACAAACCTACAATTAAAACCTATTCTCTGTCTCCATTTATAGGTGCACGGTGTACGGTAACTTTTACGCTACAACCATAACTCACTGTATAGTTCACAGGGAACAACATCACAGATATTCATAACTATAATGCAAAGACGTTTACTGACAAGGTTGCCCTGTGGTAGTTGGTTATTTTTCAACTGAGGAAAACAAGATTCTCTTTTAAACAGACACAAGATACACACACCCCTCTGCAGTTAGAGTTAAATGCAGATTAAGCTATATTTAGCCCAAGAAAAAATAAAGAAAACCAAAATGCACAGAAATTACTAGCTTGCAAATCAGCACTTCTCTCTTGTTTTAAAAAAAAAACCCAGGTGGTCTAGGTTTGGTGGCTGGCATCCTTTGATGAATGTTAAAATGGATTATTTGTTGAATTACAAAGTGATTATTAGGCTAAATAGAGAATTTAGAGTTGAGTTAAAGCAGGGTTCTATTGGGTTTTATCATTGCTCTAATTATATAATGACGTAAGTGCATGTTCATTTTTTTCATTTGTGTGTGCGAGCGTGCACGTGTGTGTGCGTGTGTGTGTGTGTGTGTGTGTGTGTGTGTGTGTGTGTGTGTGTGTGTGTATGAGGACAAGGGTCAAATAATAGATCTTATTTCATTTGCTGACAATACTAAATTAAGGAAATACAGTGGCAGGTAAATGAAATGATAAATAGCATCAGCCAGTGTGTCTGTGCCTTGCAAGTTAAACATCACCTAGCTAAAAATAGCTAAAAGCTAATTTACTGTTAAATTGGTTGTTTTTAGCTTAAAAAAAAGCTATTTTTAAGCTAAAAACAACCAATTTAACAGTAAAGTAATTTTAAAGGTGTGGCATAAGACAAACCAGTGTGATGTGTAACAGTTATATGAAACCAAATAAAAATAAATGTGGCAACATGACAGATTTATTCCAGCAGAAACACTCAGTAAAACAGGAGCAACGCAGAACAACGGGACAATAAAACAGCTGCTGTCTTAAAACTTTTGTTAAAAGGCAGATAATTATTAGCTGAGTTTTTTTTTTTTTTGCCGCAACGTTTTCTTTTATGAGGAGCAATGAAAAAAGTGAAATATGCAATACACACACCGGATTGCATAACAATAATTAGTTTTGCTAAAAAGGCAGGCATGCTTGTGTTCTCTCCACATACCAGAGTACAACAGTATTTGGAGATATATGCAACGTGGGGTGCTTTTGGGCAGCTGTCATTAAAATATTAAAGTATGTACTAGAAAAGAAGCTGGATTTTTTTAGAATCTCACGCTTTGTAAACAATAGGTAAAATCTAGTTGCTCCAACCAATCAGTGCAAGGAGAAGCCTCTATTTGCCTGTCAGTTCAGTAAGCTCCCCCTCAGGCATTAGCATTCAGGTGTACTAGCCTAGGCAGCACATGCGCATTTGCTTTGGGGGCCTGGCTTTGGAAGGAATACTGACGGGAGGAGCTAGCTGTATTTGCTTGAATTTTGACTTTCAAAACAGATTCTTCAACTAACCTCTGCCAAAATTCACTACTGCAACTTGATTGAATGATGCAGTTAACTTCCCTTAGCTTGAATGACTGTATTACTGTATTTAAATGTTGCATAGATCATATACAGTATACTCTTTAAAACATTTGACTGGCAGCACACTAACTCTGTGGGTATACTGTATTGTATCAGTTACATTATTATTATTTTGGATATACTGTACTGTATTCAGTTTCATTATTATTATTATTATTATTATTATTATTATTATTATTATTATTACAGCATTACAGCCCTTAATGGCAGTCACTCAACCCTTGTATTTACTAATCAGATGCATCCAGTGTTTCTGTGGCTAATACATTTTTCTTTTATGTTCAAAATATTTTTTTAGGCCTGAGGTTTGTTTTTGAATTATATTGCACAAACCACAAGCTTACATTTTGTCATACCCCTTAGCTCTAAACATTTTTAAATAGCATCAAAGGATTTATTGTCATATCTATATAAGTCACAAAGTATTCATGCAATTGTCCGTATATTTATAGAAAACCTGTGCAAATAGACAAGGGAGGTCAGGCTTGTTATGAGGGCTGGCTCTGTGTACAGGGTTATTTAGACAATACTGATATTACATATGATTTTGAATTGATAAGTTTAATTATTGCAATGTTTTCTAATATCAATCTTATGTTTGTGCTTAAAGTTTAGGAAATCAATTATCAATATTTTATATCTACACTTTAAAAAAAATTTTAATTCAGTCTATCTGTCTAATTCAATTCTATGCTTATATTTACTCAGGTGAAGGATTTGTGAATTTCTTCGACCACTGGCTCTGTATGCATAAGTACGCATATCTCTGTGTGTGTGTGTGTGTGTGTGTGTGTGTGTGTGTGTGTGTGTGTGTGTGTGTGTGTTCTTTAGACACCTGTGGCTCTACGATGATGCATTGGTCACTGAAAGCCAGGATGTCCTGTTGAAGTTGCTTGCGTCGGTGTTGGAAGGTACGTGAGAGCACTGACAGGCGGTCTCGGAGAGTGGGGTCAGCACCGCACTCTGTTAAAAACTGTTCCATCTCGTCATCTTCCTCCTGCTGCAGCTCAGAAAAGAACCTTGATAGAAAAAAGAGAGGGAGAGATAGAAAGAGATAGAAAAATATCTTGATTTTCATGACTGCATCTATAAAAGGGACCATTTCAACCCCTTTAATGGAGCGGCATTCTGATCTGATGAATGTCAATAAAATTTAACAAGACAGAGTAAAGCCAATACACAATCCCTGGTTTAATCATTAAATCCCAGGACCTATTGGTGGTGCCAGATTTCTCTTACTAACACTTTCTCATATGCCTTTCTCATAAATTTCACTGTAGTTAATGAATAATCCTAAACACTAATATTCTTTAGGAAGAACAGAATAATCTGGAGATTTCCCACACTCTGCTGCTGTGGCTAGATTACCAATATGATCATTCCAAACATTGTGTATTCTTTCCAAACATGTAATGCCATTTAATTTTCTCGGTATGACTGTTTAGCATAATGAACAAAATCAGCATGAGCAGCTTTGTTGATTTGAATTAAAGTCAGGGAATTTAAGGGGTTAACATAAGCTGACAGGAAGAAAACTCTGGAGTTCTCTGAATCTATTAACACTGTTTTAACTAATCAGACCTTAGTCTATGCTGTTCCTCCTGGACCTCAGTGGCAAAGCTCTTCCACTGGAAATGCACTATGTAGTCACTTCTGTTCAGGATAGCCACTGTACGCTGGTTGGCCATGGTGATATAGGTCTTCTCCACCCATAGTGAGTTCTTATCCAGCCTCACGTTGATATCTGTGGAGGCTCCATACAAACTGATGTAGATGTCTTCTCCTATAAAAGAACAAAAGTGAGATGACTTTGGTTTATTATTCACCTCTTGAATGATCTATTTTCTGAACTGAGAAAATATACACTGGAGTCAGTGGAGTTTTACATGTGTTGATTAGCACACTTAGTTGATTAGTACTGATTGAGTGTGAAAAATAACACTTGCACTCAACAGACTTTATTTATGAAAAAATCTAAATCAAATATTTTGATGGAACAAATGATTAAGCTAAGGATAGGTACAGAGTTGAAAGACTCTTGAATGGACACCAAGGTGGCACTGTTGGACTGCTGCGTTGGCATTTAATGATCTATTTAAACAAGTGCTCCTCAGGGACATGTAGTCAAATGACTCCACAGCAGCCAACAACATTAAAAAAAAAAACGATTCAAAACAAGGGCCAAAGTCAGGACCAGAGTATGTAAATTATTCCAGCATTTTGACTGATTTTTGCTCATTTGGCTACATTCAAAGCAGCAGCTTCATGCTTGACCAGATACCCTGACCTAGCAAAACAATGACTGAAAACACACTCACAGCCCAGCAGAAAAAAAGTGGAGAGTATTCAAATAAGAAGGAAAAAAAAACACAAGGTATGGTTTCGGTTTTGTATTGACATAACAGGTGAAAGAATTTATCAGAAATGAGCACTAAAATGGCTCACTGAAGTCCTCCAAAGAGCTAATATAGTGTATACTACATAGTGTACCTGCTTTTTCTGTATTTTTCCACAGTCAGGTAAACTGTATCCTTCAGAAGAAGTCAAGCATTCTAGCATGCAAGAGACTCACACTTGGAGGCACCTTCACAACAAACAGCAAGTGAAAGCTTCCACAGCACACGAGGAACTAAAAATGCACTTTTTATCGCTACTGTAAAGTGAGAACCCCCATAGTGTTTTAAACAGTATTTTTACACTGTCCACATTTTTGCAACATACAGAAAAGTGTTGAGCTTTACAGAAAAAAAAGTGTGCAACCTTTTTTTTTTTTTTTTTTTGCTGTTTCACACATGGTTGTATTTATATGAGTATTGCATTTATTCTCCAGGGAATACATTTATTTTTCTCATCATGAATTCAATAAGAAATCACCATGGTCCTTTCTCATGGCTGTAATCTACAGAGGCCTAGATGCAAACAGGCAGGTCACCAGAGGCCTGGAAGATGATCGTTGACACCCACTGGGGATAGTTTGGTATCAGTTGCATGTAACCTTACCCTCAGGTGCCTGTTTTTGCGGCTCTTTGATAATAGCTGCCCAAACAACATTTGAAAGTTGTTTTGAATGAGGGATACAGAGCACCTAAATATCCATATTTACAGTGCATCCAGAAGGTATTCACAGCGCTCCACTTTTTCCACAATATCCTCTGTTACAGCCTTATTCCCAAATAGATTAAATTCATCTTTTACCTCAAAATTCTACACACAATACCCCATAATGACAAAGTGAAACAAGTTTGTTTGAAACTTTTGCAAATTGACTAAAAATAAAAAACAAAAATAAAACATTTACATAAGTATTCACAGCATTTGCTCAATACTTTGTTGAAGCACCTTTGGCAGCAATTACATCCTCAAGTATTTTTGAATATGATGCTACAAGCTTTGGACACCTATTTTTGGGCAGTTTCCACCATTCTTCTTTGTCGAACCGCTCAAGCTCCATCAGGTTGGATGGGAAGCGTCGGTACACGGGTCCAAATCTAGACTCTGGCTGGGCCACGCAAGGACATTCACAGAGTTGTCCTGAAGCCACTGCTTTATTATCTTGGGTGTGTGCTTAGGGTGGTTGTCCTGTTGGAAGATGAACCTTCGCCCCAGTCCGAGCTCCAAAGCACTCTGAAGCAGGTTATCATCAAGGATGTCTCTGTACGTTGCTGCATTTATCTTTCCCTTGACCCTGACTAGTGTCCCAGTTCCTTCTGCTGAAAAACATCGCCACAGCATGATGCTGCCACCACCATGCTTCACTGTAGGGATGGTATTAGCCAGGTGATGACCAGTGCCTGGTTTTCTCCAGACATAACACTTGACATTCAGGCCAAAGGGTTCACTCTTAGTTTAACCAGACCAAAGAATTTTATTTCTCATGGCTTGAGAGTCTTCAGGTACCTTTTGGCAAACTCTAGTTGGGCTGTCATGTGCCTTTTACTGAGTAGTGGCTTCTGACCATTGGGTTCTTGGTCAAATCCCTGACTAAGGCCCTTCTACCGCGATCGCTCAAAGTGGATGGGCGGCCAGCTCGAGGAAGGGTCCTGGTGGTTCCAAACTTCTTCCATTTACGGATGATAGCGGATACGGTGCTCATTGGGATCTTCAATGCTGCAGCAATTTTTCTGTTGCCTTCCCCAGACCTGTGCCTCGATACAATCCTGTCTCGGAGATGTACAGACAATTCCTTGTACTTCAGGTCTTGATTTGTTCTCTGACATGCACTGTCAACTATGGGACCTTTTATAGAAAGGTGTGTGCTTTTCTAAATCATGACCAATCAACTGGATTTACCACAAGTGGACTGCAATCAAGTTGTAGAAACTTCTGAAGGATGACCAGTGGAAACAGGACGCACCTGAGCTCACTTTTGAGGGTCATGGCAAATGTTGTGAATACTTATGTAAATGTTTTATTTTTGTTTTGTTTTTTTATAAATTTGCAAACATTTCAACCATTCATTATGGTGTATTGTGTGTAGAAGTTTGAGGTAAAAGATGAATTTAATCTATTTGGGAATAAGGCTGTAACATAGAATAGTGTGGAAAAAGTGGAGCGCTGTGAATGCTTTCCGGATGCACTGTAAGAGCTCTTATTTTAGTTTCTTTCAGAGACAAAACTCATTTAAATGATCAACTAATCACAGCAAATAGCAAACTTATTATTTGTCTAATAATAGACTGATATAATATCCTCAAAAAATGAAGAAACATTTTTGTCTCAATTTTTGTCTCTTTTGCCACTAATTCGTGTCTGTTCTCTCTGCCACTGCTTTACATTAATGAGTGAGTGAAATTTGTGAGGATCACAGTAACATAGTATATTCTGTACTGCTCCTAGCAGCATGTCTGCCAACATCCAACATGCCAACCTCTTTTTTTAGCAGAGCAGGAGTAAAAGGTGATGGTATGTCTCTTTTCTCCAAGCAAATTTATTAGCAGTGATGTTTAATGGCTAACATAGAGAAAGATGCTTTGGGGACATAGTAACATGACATAGTAAAATGTGGGGGTCATGAAAAATAAGATATCACTGACTATTATTAAGTATTAATGTAATTGCAAAACTAATTAATCCTGTGTCCGTAACTAATACCTAACAATAACCTTCACCATAGTATCCAAAAAAAATTTTGTGTCTTTTTTTTAAAAGAAAAGATAAAGTTTTCCTCATGGCTATCAGTAAATGTACCAGCAGGGAGAAACTGTCAGGTGTACTAGTCCTTGTGTGGACATGGGGTTTGGTGCCCTACAGTGTACAGGCATCCCATCCAGGATTTGTTCCTGCCTCACAACCAATGTTCACCAAAGTCCTGACCAGTAAAATGGTCATATTTTAAAAATGACTGGCCTACACTGATCATGTCTGACACACATTTAATCATAACTGAAAAATGTATCCAAATATGTGCTATCAACTATTTACTTTTATGTTTCTTATACACTGCTGGGCAAAAAAACAATGAGGCAAATAGAGTTCATTACAGTTTCAATATGTACATTTTTATTTGAACAAATGCAGGTGCAACAGTTTAAACAGGAAGCAAATCTAGTGCACATTTTACAACCAGAATTCCAGAAAAGTTGGGACGTTCTTCCAATTTGAATAAAATGAAAACTAAAAAACTTTCAAATCACATGAGCCAATAGATAACATAAATGTTTAAACTGAGAAATTTTACAATTTTGTGCACAAAATGAGCTCATTTCAAATTTGATGCTTGCTACAGGTCTCAGAATAGTTGGGACAGGGGCATGTTTTACCATGGTGTAGCATCTCCTCTTCTTTTCAGAACAGTTTGAAGACGTCTGGGCATCGAGGTTATGAGTTTCTGG
>JAQMCW010000036.1:12286021-12299946 GCA_030068335.1 Chrysichthys cranchii | reverse complement strand
CCCCCCCCCCCCCCCCCCCCCCCCCCCCCTGCCAGAAGGCCGGGCAATGTCACCGTATTCAGACCCGTTGATTGGATAGGATGGGGAAATAGCCGAAGCTAGCTAGCAGGAGGAGCCCCATGGCTCACAGGATGTATTTTATGTACAAATAATCCTCATTTTTGGTGAGTAAAATGTTGCGATTTTCCTAAATAATGCAAGTTTATAAGGAAATTATTAATGTTTTTATGTGTGTCACGGCTTCATTCGCGGTCACGGGGGGGTTGCGATGGCAGAGCCGGGGGTGGGGGGGGGTTGCGATGGAAGAGTGGGGGGGGACTATGGAAGGCCTAGGTGTGAAATGCACGGCTCGCCACTGGTTTCCGGGATGGGTTCTAATGCCAACTCTGAGCAGGAAGTGGTTACTTAAGTTGGATGACTGAAAGAATAATTGAATGAATGAAAGAAAGTGATAAAAAAAAAAAAAAAACTTTAAAGAGTTATAGTAGAATGAGGAAGCACAAACTTCTATTTTCTTAGTCGCACATTGTGGAAGGGCCACTGAGTTCACAGAGCCGCATAGCGTCTATCTTTGATAAGAACAGTGCTGGAAACAAGGACAGCTGCTAGATTAAAGCACTGAAATTGCATTTCATGTTCATTGTTCATACTCACACAGCTGAGCTGAATATGAAATGCAGACAAAAAGTGACAAAGCCAGGAAGATTATTCTATTGATACTTTCATGGCTCAGAACAATTATTACTCCTTTGCACCTTCCTTCGTTGGAAGTGCCAGTCTTTCTGATTGGATTTTGGAAGGGGATAACTGGAGGCTGTGGATAGAAATGTGTAATTCTTGATATGCCGTTGTTTTTCAGACAAAACATGAATCTAATATTTCTAGTGGAACTTTTTTTTAACCAGTGTTGTAATTTTCTAATTCTTACATTTTTCAGTGACAGTTTTATTCAGGGCAGAATTAACGGTTTACTTTTGTAATTAAGTACCTTGCTTTGTGGATTTTTGTCCATCTGTAGGCCTGGCGAAGGTATGACACAGACCGCAGTGGCTTCATTGAAGCAAATGAACTGAAGGTAAGCTCCGTTTATTTTATAAAACGCTAACCCCCTTCTTCACCAACCATGATTCTGTTAAAAAGAATGCGTAAAAGTGTACAGTAGTACAGAGAATATCAGCTAACCCGTTATCAGGCGAGGAACCACATTTGCTCATTTCAGCAGACATCCAAAATGCCTCTCCGTGAGGTCATAGAACCGCACAGGTTTCTCCCATCCTAAATAAATGTTCCTTTAAGTTTAGATGTGTTTTTCTTTTCACCTTGATTTTCATAACATGTGATATGAAGTCTTTCGATATCCCCCAGTAACACTCTAAGGCTGACATTTTGAATTTGCAAGTGTTTCAATTTAGTGCCTTATAAAGGGTTAAACTCCCGGAATTATTGTTCTAGCTTGGTTTGTACTCTCGAACCTGAACAAGATCTGTGTAAAGCTGTAGCCCTTCTGCTAGAAAAGCAAATCAAAAGCATGCAAATCATGCTGGCCGTAGCAACTGCCAGTCAAAGGAAATATTCAAATCTCTGCATTGGCTCATAAAGTACAAACCAGGTCATAATCACATGCAGGAAGTTGATTTTGACCATAAGTATAATAATGTGCAAATGTTACACTGTCTACAGGATACTTTTAAGGATTGCAGATGTTCCGCCAGGCTTCTTCAGAGATACAGACTGAACGTCTCTAAGTAACGTGTACCTTTTCTCTCTTTAGAACTTTCTTTCAGACCTTCTGAAAAAGGTTAACAGGCAATATGATGACCAGAAACTGCAGGAATACACTCAGACAACTGTAAGTATCGCATTAGCACCCCTCCAAGTTGCTATAATAAAATAATAACCTCTGTCAACCCATCTGTTATTCAGAGTAAGAATCATCCCTTAGTGACTACACTTAGTGTTTTATTTAGTGTGCACGCATTTGACATGTTTAGTACGACTCAAACGGATCAAGTTTTTTAAAGAAAAAAATGTGGACTGGTGTTCAAATGCAAAAGTGCATTAGATTGTTTCCTGCTTTGGCGAGCTGTTGGCAACCAGATAAATGACTGTGCACTCAGTAACACTTTGTTATAATACTTAACTAGAGAACAACACCTCTGTTATGAAGGGAGCTGAACTGAATGAATGCTCGTCTGACTAATGACCCTTTTCATGCTCAACTTGTGTGCGTTCGCAACAGCAGCTACGATCCGAAATGGCAAGCAAGAAAAATATAAATAGTGGTTTTCATTTCATGAAAATGATCCGAAAAAAATTTTGGTTGCTTTTTTCACTTTCAGCTCAAGATGTTTGATCTTAATGGGGATGGAAAGCTAGGGCTCTCTGAAATGGCAAGGTGAGCGATATGTTTTGCTCCTGTTAATCAAATAGCTTTTTCTCCCTTAAACACAGTGTGCTAATGGCCTGTTGTTGGTTCACATTTTAAGGCTTCTGCCAGTTCATGAAAATTTCTTGCTGAAATTCCAGGTGAGTTAGGTACAAGCAATGTTTACAATTTATAGCGAAAATCTAAAGGAATTGTAGCCTGAATATTGATTTGTTTGCATCGGGTTGCAGGGCATCAAGCTGACTCCTGACCAGTTCAACAGCATCTTCACATACTATGACAAGGTAGTGTGCATTTCTGCACTAAAATAAACATGAGACACAAGTGCCTGTGATTCAGATGCGACTGCAGGGAAATACAGTGCAGTATTTTTAGATTGAAGGACTAGACTTCATTCATAATTAAGTATTTGCCCCAGTCCTCATTGCAAGCATTCTCTAACGTCATTTTAGACCATTTCAGGGAAGAAAAAAAAAACATTTCTACATGTTAACTATTACTCAATGGAAGTGCATCTGCGTTGAAATTAAATAAATAAATAAATACCTAAATAAAAGCATCCCGATGCTTAATTGAAAGTCTTCCGCAGGTCACACTTTGGTTTAGCTCAGCAAATGAAGCAGAGTGAGTTCTCATATCCGATTTCCCTCACTCTCGTGAATCCATTTTGCATGCCGATCATGGCTGTTTCCATTCACCTGGGCAGGTAAATGACCACGAATGTGCACCTGTCATGTGCACATTTGACTAACAATGGCTTTTTGGCTGACACAGCTCCAAATGCACCACAAGATAGTGTGGTAGAAATTCTCAAGCAGGTATTGCCCATTTACTTCACAGTATAGTAATTGTATTATTTTTATTCATTTATTAATTCATTATTGCATTCATTTGGTAAAGGATTCTGTAAAATTGGTGTATAAGTTACTAGAATAGATAGAACTGTTAATAAGTATTTGGTGTATAGGTTCATGTAATTTTAGTGTCTGTACCATTTTTCATGGACATCTTTCTCCTCCTAAACCAAATTACCGGTACATGTATTTTATTTAGCCTTACTGTGCTTATTAAGCATCATGCTTTGTTCATCTTGATGGTCGCATGAGTCCACCCCCCCACTCTGTTATCAGTAGAAAACACGGTCAACTTAACAATTTATTTTTTCATAAATGATCTAAAGTTAGAAACGAATATTGAGCAGAGTTGGAGATTAACAGGGTTCCTGCGTGATATTCCGAACGTAAGTGAAAACTCGACTGATACCAGAAGTAGGACAGACGCAAAGCTTAATCATAAATGAAATGCAGCCTTTTTAAAATCTAAAATTAATGCAGTGTATTTCCCCGGTGTCATAGCCCTCCCCCCATTAGTCTGACGCAGTCACATCTGAATCATAGGACCCTGCAGCTGCTACTGTGAAGTCATGGATAAATAAATACAGTAACAGTATGAGTGGAAGGGACAGCAGGTCAGCTAAATACTGACGCACCTCACAGTGCCTGAACAGGATGCGCTGAGCTTTGAAAAAATGCAAAAGGTCTGGCGACATGCAAAGCAACATCCTCGCCCAAAGATGCAAAAGAAATACCACGTCCCTCCTCTTCTCTCTGTCGTTTTAGAATTATGACCTCATCCATCTCTATAAACGAGTAGACAGTGAATCAGTGAAGCAGAGAAACTTATGAATCAATAAACAGCAAGGAGATCCTCCGTGTAAAGCCAATACACTCCCTGATATGCCTGCAGTATAGACAGAGGTAACCCAACGTCACCTTTTTCTGTTTTAAAGGATGGGAATGGCTACATTGATGAGATGGAGCTGGACTACCTCCTGAAGGATCTCTATCAGGTAAGAAAAGACTACCAAGTGCTTTAAATGGCTGTAATTTGAGGTAATGATTTATCATTAACAATGCTCCGTGTGATGTTTTTCTTGATTTTAGGACGCTGATGCCAAGGACCTAGCTGGCTATAAAAAAAGCATCATGGCCTTGTCAGATGGGGGTAAACTGTACCGCGCAGAACTGGAAATCGTACTGTGCCGGGAGCCCATCGTACTGTGATTGTACTGTGCTGGGAGCCCTGAAGCTTTTCACCTCTTTCTGCTGCCTGACTACTGTAACCACGTGCATGTGCCAGGCACTACCCCTTTTCTTTTTCGTGTGTTTCGAAAGAATGTGCATCACAAAGCACAAAAAAAATACCTGCATTTTTCATTTTCTGTCCCATCACCTTAATCCCTTCTGCTTGAGGACAGACTGTCCAGCTACGATGCTGTCCTCTGCTTATTTTTTTAAACAATACATTTCTAACGGATCTTACTGAATCTTATAGATAGAGCAATATTAATAGTATGAAAAGCAAAGGATGCTTTTATTTAGTTATTTACCTGTCTATTTATTTATCTATGCTTTTATTGATTGATTGATTGATTGATTGATTGATTGATTTGGGTCCCTCTGCATCCCTTGGTGTTCTGTCAGATTTCCTTTTTCTCTTTGGTTTGATTATATTATTGATTCCACTGATAGATTTTCAACTCTTGGTTGATGCTGTTTTCTTTCTTTGGCTGATACTGTTAGAGGACGTCACTGAGAGAAATTAATAAAAAGGCTAGGTTATGTGAGGAATGTGGTGTTTTTATTTATCCAATTCTTTGTCTCTTTGTTCGTTTGAGGAGATATTTAATTAATTGGAATTAAGATCATTTCATCTGAATTGAATGTATCTCATGTGATGTCATGCGTTGAATGTAATGATAATTGATTTTAATAATGGTAGTGTGGAAGAGAAATTTGTTTCATCTTTATCCCACTGAAAATATAATGGAAATATAACATTTAAATGAAGTACAATGTAAAAATAGTCAATTTTACAGTAAAAAACTATGAATTACTGTAAAGTATGGTGACATCTTAATGTTGTTTTAGACAGTACATAACCCAGCACACTTGCTGATTTGGCTGATGCAGCATACAACTGACCTAAAGGTTAAAGAGGTCTTATCCAACCATGGCAGCTTGGAGAAACTGGGATTTAACCACGCAACCTCTTAATTAGAGTCTCAAATCCATAACCACCGAGTCACCACAAGCACACCAGAACACTGCCAACTAACAACTTGCTTGCATTGATTCAGCTACTTCGAACACTGAATTAACCTCACGAAAAGATCGCTTTGAAGGAATCAAGTTACTTGAGCTAGCTGTGGTGGCCCAGTGGTTATGGTTTACAAATAAGAAAGATGTGTTCAGATCGTAACACCATCAAACTGCCTTGTTTGGGCCCTTGAGTAAGACCCTTCAGGTCAGGTGTATCTTACACTAAGTGAATGTACTGGGTCTTGTGTTACTTTATACTATGTATGATATTGCAGTACTTTATGGTAAATATGCGTAATACAGTTGTTTACTGAAAATTTTATAGTACTGTATGTACTTTATTGACAACCTAGATTGCCAGTAAAATACTGTAAGTTCTAGAGTAAATTCAGGTATGTAACTACTTTTTATAGCCATTGATTCCCCCCTCTCTGCGTCCACCAAATCAACTGATTCAGTTACCTCTTTTGGTCCATACCCAGCAAACACAGAATGTTCAACTAACGTTAGCTTAAGGTTCTCCTGTGGTTAGTTTTATAGAAACCTTCTGCCAACATTTAGAGAACATTCTCTTCAAGTTAATGTTAGGGGAACATTATTACAACCAAGCGGCTGAATGTTCTCCAAAGGTTCTCCAAAGGTTCCCACATTACAAACGTTAGGAGAACATTCCTAAAAAATAAAAATAAAAAACCTAACGTTATATTTACGTAAAACAAACTTTCCTAGCAAGCCCATAGGACAACCTATAGCCACATTCCTGTCACCAAAAAAGAACATTCCCAGAATGTTCTAGGAAAATTGTTAGCTGTGTAAGAATTTCTATGAATGCTGATAAATGTGATTCATGTTTATACTAAACTCTCTCTCTATATATATATATTAGAGTAAAAGATATTTTTCATAATTTATTTGCCAACCATATCATTAGAAATTATTAATCAGAGCTCAGCAAGTTTTAGGTTTATACTCGGTCTCATGAGAGTAGCACCTTATAGTAAACTTGTTGATAATGATTATAGCTCAAAGAATTTTGCTTCTGGGGCACCAAATTCTCACCAACTTAAGAACTTTCTGTTCCTAAAATCACCATCCTTACAAAAAGCCTACATGTGGAACTTGCTGGTAACATCTACGTCACTGAAATTTTCAGTAGAAGATTACTCAGACAAAGTTCACAAATTAGTTTCTTGAGATAAAAAAAAAAGAACCAGCAACCCAGCAGTTTCTCCCAATTCATTGATGGGCTCAACAATACCTATGGGTATACACCCTCATATCATCAACCCTGTTGTACAACATCCCTTAAAGCTCTGGGTCCATTTTAGGAACCATTTTTTGCATCAAGTAATTAGGCTTGTTTTCTTCTATAGTGATCTCCTTTTCCTTCCGTATCAAACTGACACTGCATTTCAAATTTGGCACAAAAACTGTCCGGTTTTCTTTAAAGATCTTTTTTGTAAAAGGAACATTTTAAAATGAACACTTGCACTACTCCATTGATAAACTTGTAAAAAGGTATCCGAATATTAGTCCAATGTGTTTAGGATGCCAGAAACAACTAGCAACTCTAGGCCATGTGATTAGGCACTGTTAGTCTTTGAACAGTTTTTGGGGGAAAAAAACAAAAAAAACCCAAACAAAACAAACACATTTTTGAGGTCCTGTCATGCTTGTGTAGGAAAATGACAGTACCTTCCCTATACATCTCCATCTTTGGGGTTTCCCCTACAGAGGTCACGGTTTCTGTATCACAAGCAAAGGCAATAGTTTTTGCTTCATTAATGGCCCCAAACATTCTGCAGATACAGGGATTAATGGCCTTAAGCTAAATGCATCAGATAGACTAGTGACATGCTTAGGCAAAACCAAAACCAAGGGCCAAAAAGAAATAAATGAATAAAAATAACTAATCACTTATTTATATATGTGAGGTGGCTCCTGTTATATTTGGAAAGAGCTGTGTATGAAGTTAAAAGTGAAAAAGTCTGAATTTGCCATCATATGAAGCTCGTTTTACAACTTATTTATGTATGCATTTAAATTAACTGGACATTAAAGCTAGTTCGATCCATAATTCTAATCCTTTTCATTAGAATAAGGAGCTGCACAACGGACTACCTAACAATTGATTAATTTTTTCTTTGCTACAGTAAATAAATAAATAATTTACTTAATTAATTAATTAATTAATCAATCAATCAATAAGATGGCAAAATAACCATACTGTATAAGACTGCGGGAGTCTTTTGCTGAACCTTCTTGAGGCAATAATGTGTCAGCATTAATTATGCCAGTCTATTTCCTTTGTGGCATCACTCCATTTTCCTAATTGGTAATATGAATACAGTCTGCAGATTTTCTGCCTTACTTACTGTCTGCTGATGGATTGTTTTCCAGCTATGTTTTTTTAACACATAAATTGTGGTGATCCAGCTTAACCCTATGGAAGCCAAGGCCCTAAAGGATGTGGAAGAAACTACACCTGATGCTCATCAGCAATGCGGGCTTCCAGAGGGTTGAATCTTTGAAATAATGCATTGTTCAGTGTTCAGTAATATGATGCTAAATACACTGCAAAGTGGTAGGCCTACTGTATATGATTTTACTCTCAAACAGCAGCGACTGACATCCACAGTTTACTGAATTAAGGAGTTTTGATTCAAATGCCAAGCTCATTGTGCATTTCGCCAAAGTATTTGAGACAAGAAGACGGCTGCTTCTGCTAAGCCCACGACCAACATGTGGAGGAGGGTGGTGCATAAAATGACATGTCATTACATGAAAAGGTCCTTTAACTTTAAAGCAACTAAAGTACAATGTAAAATGTATTAAGCATGTATTATTAACAGCTACATAAAACCAAAACCTGAATGGGGTGCATTACTACTTACACTTGAATTCAAATACCTTCTATGGCTTCCACAATTACACGAAATAAGGTCGCAGCCTTATGCTAAAATCAATCAAATAAAGTTTTTCCCTCATGAATCTACACTCAGCACCCCATAATGACAGCACAAACACGGAATGGTAGAATTCTTTGCAAATTTATTAAAAAAGAAAAACTGAAATATCACAATCACTTGTAGCAACCTTGGACTTCCAAGTTAAGGTGGGACCTGAACAGGCACGGTATGCCACCAAAGAGCTTTGTTCCCTTGTCTTGCTAGTTTTTAATGGAACAACATCACCTCCAAGTGGCTAAATTACATAATTTCACAATTCCACAAGAGTTGAGTACAGTTTATTTCCAGAGGTGTGCAGTTCAACTTCATTTGATCAATGGAGCATCACAGAATCATCATTAATGACTAATGAAATGGCATGTTAAGACCCGTGCATTGGTTGTTTCTCATCAGTTGATGCCTCAGAAATGGCATGATACCACGCATTATTACGTTTGATTTTAAATAATACGCTATAAAAGCTGGAAAACTTCTTGCTGCATGCAGAACATAAGGAGCAAAAAATTTCTCTAGGAATTCAACAGCCTCAAAATTTGTTCACCACTTAAGACTACATAAAGCCCAGTAAGTTAAAAAAAAAAAAATTACATGTGAAGTAGGCATTTTCACACTACATGTACAAGACATGTCCAAGACGCACACAGATACATTAGATGCACACAAACACAGTGGCACATGCTCTCTCTATCTCTCTCTCCCTCTCTCTCTCTCTCTCACACACACACAGACACACACACACACACACACACACACACACACACACACACACACACACACACACACACACACACACACACACGTCACCCCCATTCCATTAAAGTTGCTTTATGAGCATGAGTATGGCCAATCAGAATTCAGTACACTCATTGAATTCAAAACCAGTATTCATTCTCACTTTTCCTCTGTAAGAGAACTGTAAGAGAAAGATACTTTGTTCATCTTTGGGCTTGTGCTTATTACTATTTTAAAACATTTCAGTATGGAATGTTTGAAAGTATGATTTGGAAAATGCTGTTATTAGTCAAAGACACATTGTGACTTACGGTACTTGGGACTTCTCTTTCTTGACTTGGGACCTGATGTGTGACGTCAAGATTAGGACTTCAGCCTTACTTGCTACTTGCCAAACAGAGACTTTGTGCCACCTCTGCAATCCTTCATTTATACAAAAAACATTGTGAACATTTCAGAGGAATATACAGATGCACTCACTCCTTATATTAATTGAACTGAATGATGGTGTGTTCGTTTACCAATATTACCGTGTTTGCATCAGGGTGTGTCGTGGGACAGCCGCTGGGACAAGCAGGCTTTGGTTCAGTCTATACTGGACTGGACGTCTGCACACCTACAGTTAGTTGTTATTAATTTACACGAACACAATATAGGAAATGTAAATCATTATGAATTTAAATCTTCTCTGAGATACAGTCAGGAGGCTTTTAATTACAAAATTAAGCCAATTAATCATGGACCTTTTTTTAAGTCTTGCATGTGTGATTAACGAATGTCATTTTGCATGCCAGTTTTTAATGCACGACTTTTCCTGTGAGCCTCCATTCGCCGACACCTAATGTATTGACTGTGCAATTGTATTAATTATACTAAGTAGTAAAAATGTAGCTTTGAGGACCAATTAATTACGTAGTATTATTATTGTCTGCCTGCAACAAATACATCACCACCTTCTTTCCACCTACTTTACAGAGAAGTAATAGAGTCCAATCAAAATGTTCGTTTTGACATATCTCACACCAAACCTGTGCTAACCCAAAACTTTGTTGTACTTTTAACCCTGGAGAAGCAGACAGCCTTCCTCTGGAGGTAGCACTGATTCAGATGGCGTCCATGCCGCCTTGCTGTGACAGTGTTGTCGAGCTATTGGAATGGTTCGAGACATCCAGTAGCTTCATCTTGGTTCTGCAATGACCAGGGTTCCTGCATGGTTCCTGTTTGGGTTCGACAGACATAACAACGGTCAACTGCCTGAAGCGCAGGCTTGAGACATCATATGGCTTGCGGTTCAGGCTCCTTGTCATTGCTGTGAGCCCACAGTGAGTTCTTCACCATTACATCAAACCAGAGAACCTTCTCATTAACCCTGAAACCCTGCAGGTAAATCTGGTTGACTTCAGCTATGGAGATTTATTGAAGGACTCGCCCTGCAGCAGAAGTGTGGGTAATTGCATAATACATATGGAATAGAATCCAGGAGAATGCAGGGGACAACCATTTTTGTGACTGTTGCTTTGTGTGCTTTCTTTTTCACTCAGGAACTCTGGCTTTCTGTCCTCCCAAGTGGACAACAAAGAGAGAGAGAGCACATGGGACGTCCTGCTACTGTCCAGAGTCTTGGTGTGCTCCTGTTCTACTTCAAGAACGAATATGAAACAGTTTATGTGGATATACTGCTTATCTTTACTTGTCTAGAGGTGACAAAAAGTAGTAGCATTACATTTAGACCTGTATAGTTAAGCATCAAACTTGCACAGCAAAATGACTTTAACCATACCTTTTTTTAGAACAGAATGATTGTGTGTTTGTTAAAAAGAGCTGATTGCATGAAGGTGCACTGTGGGAGAAGTGTTACTACAAAGAGGCTTCAGCTCTGTCGGCGCTGGACTTCATAATTCAGACGTGAATGCAGTAAGATGTCTGGACATATATAATTCATTAGCAATAATCCACCAGGAATTTCAAATCATTCCTATAGATATGCAATTTTATATTCATTAACCATACATTTGTTTACTGAATATCTTTATCTTTGCATGTTTTTTAAACTGCTGAGAATTTTGTATTTGCAGTTGCATGCATGCATGTAAGTGTTTTCTGTACAAATCTCTTGGCCATAAGGAAATACTGACACTTTTTTTTTTTTTTTTTGCAGGTCGATCCAGGCAGGAACCCTTGGTGCGAACACCTTCATAACCCCAACAAACAAACAAGAAACAAACACCCAACAAAAACAAGAATAAATACAGCTGCTCGCGGCGATGAGGAGCCCTCACGTCCCATGCACATTTCATCACCAAACAGCACAGTATTATCTGGTGTGTGGCAAACGTTTGCATTTGTATGCATGTTCGCAGTTTACATTATTTGTAGTTGTACTGGTTGTGTATGCACCACAAGGGGTGACACCTTAGGGGGCACTGTCAAGCCCCCGGCCACACCCAGGTCCAAGCTTCTGCTCCCACCTTACGTTCACAGGGCCTGATATGGACCCCAAATTTTGTGAGTTTTGTGGGAAAACGTTTTTCTTTTCAGAATCATCACCTTTACCTTGTGTCTGCATGTCAGCATTCAACATATCAAAGATTCCATACAAACATTTCATAAGGAACATCGTGACAACATCCTGACCAAATTCCCAGTGAATCTGATGAACCGCCTCCAAGCATTATATCAAAAACTGGAATGTCATAGTTTTCTGCTACCAGTTGGTGGCACTATACCAAAGTGGCAATATTTCTAACTGGATATGACCAGGGGATCAAGTTTGAGGCTGATTGCTTAATGTTTAGTGTAATTTAGCTTTTTTTTTTTTTTCTTCAGTTCCAAAAAAAATTACACAAATTTGTCGCCTCACCTTGATCTCGAGACCGTTAGAGATATCAAAAATCTCATCCCGATTTTGCATTGTGAACTGCTCTTCTTCATATGGCTCAGATTTGGAGTGTATCTGACAAACCACGTGCGAGGAGTATTTCAAAATCCTTTGTCAGGGAAAATCAGGCAATTCAGAATATCTCACTTCCTGTTGGGCGGAGCTAATGGATGAGAGTTCGAAATACGCGCATGTTGAGGAGATGCCTATTACAATTGGTGGCAATAAGTGAAACTCTGTGTGCACCACAAGGGGTGATGGATGAGGGGTGCTGTCAAGCCCCCTGGCCACACCCAGGTCCATGCTTCCTCATCCCCCCTTACGTTCACGGGGCCTCACATGTACACCCAATTTGATGTTTATTGTTGGTGCTGTCCTCTTCCAGTCACATATGTTACAGTTCCAGTTGATTTCCACTTCTTTATTATTGCTTTAAGAGTAGAAATGGCATTTTCAGGTGAGCAGCTATTTTTAATACACATTCCTTGACATATGGAGGTCAACACACTTCTCCCTCATTTGATTTGGTTCATGTTCTCTCTCTCTCTCTTATCTTTCCCATGCTGAAGGATGACTAAGCTAATTTGGTCTCTGTGTCACCTCATATTTGTACCCCAGTTAATCAGGGAGTCACAGATGACATCTTGAAAGTTCCTACACACTCCAATCAACTTAATAATCCACCATTTAAATGGGGAACATGCTTCAAGTACATTGCGTTCACAGTAATTGCCAGGGGAGCCAATAAACTGAAAGCCAAAGCTGCTGAGGCGGAGGCCACCGGAGAGGCTTGCGTCAAGTTCAGGGCTCATGCAGCTGTCTGTCCGGAGCTTGGCATGTCTTTATGAACAGCTTTTACTTCAACTGTATCCCATCCTTTTGGTTGTTGTTTGGCAAAGGTAAAGCAGAAAGGATTTTACTACTGATACAAGGACAAAAAGAGAAAAAAAAATTCTATACATTAAAAAGAATTTATTGAGAAAACAGTAGTCCGTCTGGTTCGAGTACCTCTTTGTTTTCTCAGTGGCCTCGCCTGACAAAGTCGTAAAATGGCTTGCTCAGGATCAGGGCTTCTAACCTCACTGCTGGATGATGAGATGCCAGACAGCGTGTCTAGTTTTTCTAATAAAGCAGTGACATTATGTAGCATAATGCCATTATTATTTTTATTTGTTTAACAGACCAATATGTTCAGAGTATACCGGATATCAGTGATTTTTAACTTACCTTCTGGGTTTATTTTGATGTCGTCCAGTTTTTTCCCTTTGAAAACTTTTAGACTTTCCTTCTCTATCGCCATCAGTACTTTACTGTTTTTTACTAGCTGAAGTGTTCCTCCTGGAAGTCTGTAGTATTCTCTGTGAACATGTACCCAGTGGAGATCAAAATTAGAGAACAACCTACAATTTCCTAGATGTCAAGGTCACTACATTAGTCCTATAAGGAAATGATCCAAACAGGAGTAAAAGAGCAGCATTTTAACCATATGTCATGTCATGTCATGTCATGAAGCACAGTATGAGAAACTTAAATGAGATACAGTGGAAGACCTCTGGTCACGAACGCCTCCGAAGACAAACAAATCAGTTCCCGACCAGAAAATCCGCCAAAATTTTGCATCTGGTTACGACCACATAATCGGGTGCCGAACAAACACCGCCCTGGCCATTTTCTCCTTCCCGCTTTGTAAGCGCCAATGTTTTCCTATTTTCTGTTTGCCTATTGCGCAATTGTGTATTGCGCACCTAATAAAGACGTGCGAGCTCCTTTAATCAGTCTTAGACAGACGTGCGTTCATTGGCTGTACAGTAACCTCCTCCCCGCCCATCTTCCTCCTCACTTCCTTAACGCCAGAAGTC
>JAQMCW010000036.1:12189589-12200325 GCA_030068335.1 Chrysichthys cranchii | reverse complement strand
AGTGCGAAAAGTGTACATTGTTCCACACTCCAAGATTTGACCGTTATGAGGGCACCATCCGGGTCCTTTCAGGACACATTTTCGCCGCAATCGTAATGGGAAAGCCCTACGGACTCAAACTAAGCATAGAAAGTACAGAAAGTATGGATATTGGAACACAACCCAGCACTGTGCTGATCATGGAGACTGACAAGAGCAGCCCATAACACGTTTCCATTAAGGCAAACTGCGTGGAAGTTCTCCTGTGCTGTGATCCACGGAGTATCTGTAAATACCCAGAACGTCATAGTGTTTTACAGTGTATTTTTCTATATAGGCCTACCGTAGGAGATAAATATGAAGTTATATACAGTACGTTTTCATCACACAATGATGCTAATTTGATCCGTTTGCTCACCCTGAATGTCCCCTGACAGAAAACGGAGCTCCTTAGAACAAACTCTCTCCCTCTCTGTTAGCATTGGCAAGCAGTTGTTGCACACACAGGCACCATGGATTGTGGCCAACTCTTGCTTCCTCACCTCTCTGATCGTCTTCATGCTCATCATTTACAGTATTGTCTGCCGAATTGTCCTCCAAACTTGCCGTGCGCTCAGGTTCAAACTGAAAAGGCTGAACAGAAGTCATGTTCGTCTTGCCGAGACTGCCTTCATCAACAGAGACAGCAAATCCTAGCAACCATTTGACGGCGCTACCCAGAATGCTTTGCGACGTAAACAAAAATGGCGACCTACCTACCAGTGAGCGGATTTTCTCCTTTTAAAAAAAAAAAAAAGACCACAAACGAACATATTTGAGTTTTTTTTTTTGGTATTACGTATTAATAACTGACGCCAGGGTTAATCATATAAGGCCAGCATGTCAAAGTAGCCGGGGATCCCTTTAACAGTAACTGCTTATTGAACCAACTTCTTAAATGCCTAAAACAAGAAAAGGTACTTTCAGGAATTGTTGAGCTTTTCAAATAAAAACTACAAATTATTCAGTAACTACGGTGTAAGCAAAAGGAGATGTGTGTAGTTACCAGTCTGGGGAGTTTGAGGGATTGAAATGAAAAAGAAAAAACGTGATGTCTCTTGGTGATTTTGTTCTCCAGTGCTCTTCCGATTATATCACCAGCACTTAAAATGTTCCCTCAGACAGATCCAGGTCAGTGCCTAAAACGTGGACAAATGGGGGGGAAAGAAAAGTCTGGAATAGTTTTTATAATCTCCAATATCCAGAGTTTGGATATTGTAGAAGTGCACACATGTCGACTTTGAGCTGAAAGCAGTCCTTGTGGGATAGGGAAGGAGAACGGGGCTTTAGATGTGTTTCTCGCCGGGCGTGTGTTTACTGAAGAGCTGGATCTCCATAAGTGGAATGGGAGTAGCTGGGAAACAGGCCCCGGATCGCTGTCGGATTCACGGCGGAGGTCAACTGGTGGGCACATGGCCGTGTCAGTTGGCTCCAGGCAGCTCGTACATTCCTGCCAATACACAGACATTTGTTAAACGTCTTTATAACAGTGCATCTAAGACAATAATCGGTATTTTATGTGTCGGGGCAGAATTGTTTCGATTAATTAGTTGCGTGCGCAGATAAACAGCTCCACTTCCTGGGCCGTTTCATTCATGTGATCCCGGTCTCATTTTATTAATGAATCCGACAGGAACTGAGGAGCAGAGTTTCTCTTTACCAACAAACAAATTAGTCTTTGTGTTTATGCCAGTCCAGCCCTCCTCCTCCTCGTCCTCCTCCTCCTTCTCTCTGGCAGCAGGAAGAAAACGAGAGAACAAAAAAAAAAAAAAAAATCCAAGGATGAAACAAAGGGGACATGCAACTCTCCGGCTCCCGAGCCCGGCCGTGCACTGATAGGAGAAACAAGTGCTATTTTCTCATGGAGCAGTCATTTCCGTTCTAAATTTGGATGCCCCTACTAGGCTGACAGGACCTTAATAAACAATGTGCTCACTATTTTGGGCAAGCTGGGTGAACGAGGAACGTCAAATTGGATTCACGTTCTTGGCAGGGTGTCACAGGGGTTTGTTTGCTTCTCACATGTGTGCGCGTTTTTCTCCTGAGATTTTTATTTATTTTTTCCTCCCCCTCGTGAGAAATTAACACTGCTGGAAAAGAGTCCAAGATAAAAGATTTTGACCTTTGTGGATTGTGCGCCCATTTGTAAGGTAGCGTTTGGACGTGACGCACGATGCTAACTGTCTGAGACAGAGAGGCCTAAGGCTTGCCAAGAGCATAAAAAACTCAAGGCGTGCACTAATTTAGGTATTTCGTGCGCTCAGCTCTACTGAGTTCCAGAAGACAGATTTCGCCTTTGAAAAGCCACATTTATGAAGTCGTTTTCGTTTTGGTGGATGTTCATTCTTTTGTTTTAGCCTGCAGCGTGATATTTATATCAGCTGACGTTCCACGATTGTGGTTTTATAGTCTCCGCTGGTTAAGATGAAGCCTGCACTATTTAGTCCATGGTTTCTAATACAAGACCAAGCAGAATTTGTACAACATCACAGCCTGTTTGTTTAATATACCCTATGGGAGCGTTTGGGCGTACACTGGCTGGACTGTCCACCAAAGCTGCTATATGGGTGCTAGTCACACTGCTTGAACTAGCTGTTGGAAAGAGATGCTGCCAACATCCCATATAAGTCTCTGAAAAAAAAAACCCCACTCTGGTTCTGTGAGAACGCTCTGGTTCTGAAGTCTGCTTTTACATACAGCTTGTTTTATGTGTGGCTCACAGACACGGACAGGCTTTTTAAACACTGGGGTCATTTGGGGTGAAAAACATTTTTTTGAAGATTCTTGGATCCTGCAGCCCACAAAACTATACAGAGAACATGAGTCTCCACATAAATGGCTCCCCCCCCCGACACATTGAATTGCCACACTGGGCTTGCCTTAGCTGGCTCTGAGTGTTGGCACTACTTCATAAGAAAGTGGAACAAAAGCTATAATGCCCCTTTGTGTGTAGTGTGAACAAAGTGTGGATCTGTGCAGTGGAATATATTTAAGCTATATCGCATGAGCAAGAGTGCGGTTATGCTGGGTATTGGTACGGCTGTGACTCGGACATGAGCACAAGCCGGGAGGCAATCAGGTATTCAGTTTAAGAGCATGACTGCGTGTTCGGGATTGCTTTTATATGACAGGTTCTAAAATAAGAACTTCATATCGAGTAATCGAGAAAATAAGGGCAAATAATTCGGTTATTTTTGCTCTGCGAATGGGAGTAGATTTCGAAGAAGCCGCGCTAATTAATCGCCTAGCTGGCTAGCTCGCAATGTTTTGCTGATTTAATTTTCAGAAATTACAGTTGCGAAAAATGTAGCGTTTTGCCACGTCCGCTGATGAGTTTCTAGTAGGACTGTCGCTACAGTTAAAATTTTACCTAGCAACCATAGACGAGCGAAGTAATACACATGGGGAAGCCTACCAAGTTGGTTACACTAAATATAGGCACTTGAGCAGCCAATCAAATCGAACTGGGACTACGTATACAGACTTTTATATACAATTTTATATACACGAGCCTGCTTTTTTTTAAATATGACTGAAAAATATCATTACGTGTTTGAATCGGGAAGCTCCCAGATAGCAGTCCTAATTCCGAAAATCGTGTCCGCGGATCGTATTTTCTTCCGTTTCCAACCGTCTGACTGTATCCTCTCTTATTTTCCAACAGTCTGTGGTCCTCACATCGATATCCGCAACGACATCAGAGAGTTCAAGAAGCTGGAGAACTGCACGGTGGTGGAGGGCTACCTGCAGATCCTCCTAATAGGAGATAAAAACCACAACTCTAATCAGGAGTACCGCATGCTCAGCTTCCCCAAGCTCACCATGGTCACAGACTACCTGCTCCTGTTCCGCGTAGCCGGCCTCGAGAGCCTCAGCACGCTCTTCCCCAACCTCAGTGTCATCCGGGGACGCAACCTCTTCTACAACTACGCCCTGGTGATCTTTGAGATGACGAGCCTAAAAGACATCGGCCTGTACAACTTGAGGAACATCACCCGAGGGGCCATTAGGATCGAGAAGAACCGAGACCTGTGCTACGTCGACTCGGTGGATTGGTCGCTCATTATGGACGCGGAGTTTAATAACTTCATTTCTGAAAACAAGCAGTCCAAAGAGTGTGGCGACATGTGCCCTGGCATTATGGAGGACAGCCCTCAGTGCATCAGGACCAGCTATAACAAAAATTATAGCTACCGCTGCTGGACGTCCAGCCACTGCCAGAAAGGTAAGATGAATGGGATTAACAAAAACATGACCGAGTGGGCTGCTTTGTAGCTGTCTGTGGTTTCCTTGATCTTGTTGATGAAGGTCAGGATTGCTGAGCTCTGTTGGGAAATATGCCTTGAAATAGTGAACGTTTCTTACTTTATCAGCTTTCTGTAATGAACAGCTTGCACGTGATATGAAATGCTGAGCTAATCCGAGTTATCTCAGACCCAGCTCCTCTGTCACATGGAACATAACTCAGGCATTTTTATGGCACGGACATGGAGTACAGTATGTGTGCGTTGGCGTGCCTTTCCCTGTGCACAGTTTGAATGGTTTTCCATTTACGCAAGTTGCTTATTAACATCCTGATGATCTTATTGTCTTATTTTGATTGATCTTAGCGTACATGTCTGCTTATTGCGCAGCCGCCGGTATATCACTACACGCTTTTGTAGACCGGCTAAAACTGGCATGGTTGATTTTTTTGGAGCCTTGAAGGTCGTATTACTAATATTGTACTAAAATCTCTTACTCTTCCAATAATATTAAAATAGTCGCTACAGTATATGCGACTAGTTCTGAGCCGGAGGTCTGTCTGACAGTTTAAGTGTTATCAAGTAAATATTTGTCTAGCCTTATCTACGTTCCACTGAGAGACTTATGACCAAGTTGCCATAAAAGCTGGGACGACAGCTAAGGATGATGGGTTGATTATTTTCTCCCCAGAACACAGAGATCACCGTGTGAAAGTGTTTGCAGTGACGGTTATGCCTTTTCTAAATTACATACTGTCCTGCATAAACAAGCAAAAAAAAAAAAGAAAAAAAAAAGCCTTTACTACTATTGGAATTCCTTACCGGCCCTTAAAGGCAGTGCACCGTATTTTTCAGTGCAGCACACCTCAATCTATGTGCCTTTATTTATGGCTGGTTCGCATTAATAGATTCCAGCATGTCTCCTCACATCTGGCTAAGGGTTGTCTTGGAATGTCTGGGAAATTTGTGCATTGTGTGCCCTCTTTTCCCTCTCTCCAAAGCGCACGGGAACGCTGGGAAAAACGCAGTGCAGAAGGTGGCTGGAGCTCGTTCCCAGCCTCGGCCATCGGCAGTGCCTTTTGGGGTCGTCTACGGCCTAGACGAGCTGTGCTCTGCCCCTTGTCTTCTTTCTGCACCCCTGAACAAGCAAGAAAACAAACGGAGGAAATCAAACCTTCCGCAGATCCATATTTGCGAGATCTGTGGAAAGCAGAGGCCCGTATCTGTATTGTGCTACAGAGCAGGTCAGTATAAGGAGAATTACTCCTGAAGGACATAGGGTAGGAACGGGGTAATGGATGTAGCCATTTTTTCCCCTGGTAACCCTCCCCATGTGCTGATCCTGGCAGTTCCAGGCAGTCCCCGCTAGACGTGCCAGCACCTGTTTCCGTGCACACCTGTTTGCTATGGTAATGTTGTGTCTGAATAGTGAGTCTTCAGGGGCTGTGTGAGTCATCTATATCCAAGGCTCCCTTGGCACCACCCAAAAACAAAGGAAAGGGCAGGTAGGCACAACAGAAAGGACCTGCTGAAAGTCCTCCTTAATTCACGAGTGTTTAGTGCCTGATTTACGGGAACCAGCCATCATCCCCAACCTGTCCGAGGGCGTTTTCGTTCCGTCTCGGTTTGCCCACAAAGCATCAAAAGGGATGCCAAATTTACCCCGGGAAGTGGGCACCGCAGGCTTTTATGCTCTGTGTGGTAGGCCCCCCCGGGTCACCCACTGCTGAGAAAAACAAAAAGCAGGTCAAAGAGATGAAATAGGTATAAGAGCAGCACTTCCCAGACATATTTACCCTGTAGTTATCCTCAAGTAAAACGGAGGTGAAGTCAAACAAGAACATGAAAGCGCAACCTTGAGGTTTCAAAGAGAAAGATAAGGCCTAGTGGAAGATAGGAATCCGGACCGAAGTGGGTGGGGGAAGGCGGTGCCTGTCGAAGGTGTCTGTGTTGGCTTGTCGTGGGCTATGCTGCCCCTCGGTGGCTCTCGGACCAACCTCCGTAGCGCTCTTTAAAGGGCAGATCCTTCCCGCTTCTCACTCATCCCTCCTCCCACCTCGTCCACATAATTGCCTTGTTTTTCTTGAGCCCAGATGTTTCTTCAAGGGCACACAGTGGTTTTGTAGTCAGCCTGGAGATGGCTTCTATCCGAGACTTATGCTCTCTAATTATGCCACAGAGAGATGCTGTCCTCTACCACTCACTCAGCTTGCTGGGTTTTTCTTTGCATGAGTGTATTCATGAGTGAAGCGGGATGTGGGATGTCTGCTCTAGATCGATTGTGTTTTGTTCGAAGAGCATTTTTTAAACCATCGGGTCACATTCCTGTGCACGTCCTAGCATGTGCTCGCTCCCGTTTCCTTATTGCGTGAGGGTCTGTGTGTGTGGTTGAGTGAAACACCTTTTCATTTGAGTCTTTGATCACAGCAGTGCTCATTGTCCCTGGGCTGCTTGGTCTCCGTTTGTTTGCTGTTACACAAAACTGCAATTAAAGTAATGTCTCCTCCCTGAACCTAGTCATTAGGAGAGGAGGAGTCTTTTACGAAGGTCTCAGAATTACAGAACACGTCAGATCGACTTTTACACACCATAATGTTACTTAATGTTTCTCTTTTCCTGATCTGAACTGAACTCCTGATCATCTCGGTGCTTGCGATAGTCGTGTGGAGAAATGTGTGTTCGTGTGGAGTTATTTGCATGCAGGTCGATATGAGGAAGAGCACGAAGCGGAAGAACGTCCGTCACAGAAATGTCAAGCTTAGATGCACAGCGCGATGTCTGTGAGAATGTGAGAAGACCTGCATCTCTGCCCTTTGTCCCTAGCTCCATCCTTCCTGCCATCACTGAGTTCCTGCTCATTCTGTCTTCTGCTTTACGGTTTCCTCCTCACAGATTTACCCCTACAACGTTCCCATGGTTCTTAGAACCGTTGAAGGAAGTACCCCCTTTGTTGTGCGTCCACTGCAGAAACCAAGGACGACTGGAGGTCTTAGAAAGCTGTTCTGAGGGACTTTTTTAGCTCCCACTTCAGGCGAGGTTATTTGCGAGCACAGTAGGAACCAGGAGTGACGTAAGCGTACATTGATTGGTCAAGATGATTGGTTGAGCACACGAGCCAGTGGAGCCATGGTGACGGCCATTTTTTTTAATAATCTGTGTAAACAACAGCTCGTAAAGGGGCCCTTCCACGAGAAACCGTTAAATACTTTTTCTTTTTGAAATACGATAGGTCACTACAAGTTGTATATGCATGCTACAGGTGAAAATGTGTAAATACCCCCATTGCCTGTATTAACCAATAAAAAATTTAGACGGAAAAATGAGCGAATCAGAAAAAGGCGACTGTCCATTAGTATTCACGGCCTCACCCACCTGTGCTGTAAGTACAAAATAAACTTTTCCACCCAAGGTTTTTGTTACAAAACAGCGTGTTCAAACTTTCCACATTAGCATGCATGAAATGGACACAAGCTCGGCTATCACACTCATATAGTCACGAAACATAGAGATTTCCAGCGAGTCGTAATTCCAAATCCTCCATTTTATGCCCCAGAGATCAGGCATTGGTGAGATACCGGCTCAGTAGAGGAGGCTTGTGTGGTTGTTTCTTTAGCCTTAGCCTAGCGCGGATCTGCGGCCTGCTTCTGCCTCCGTCTGCGCCTCCTAGACCCGACAACAATCCACAGAGAGCCCGCTGGTCTGCTGTGCTCAGGATCACACTAGCCTGCTAGCTGCTACCCAGAGACTTAGCTTGTTCAACCTATAATCATTGAAAATCATTGAGAAGCACAAACGAGGGATGCAGTTATATTGTTTAATGTATTTTACTGAGTTTACATTATTATATAATTCCGTATAGCTTCGATATACGAGTGGTACCGCTGTATTATAATTCGTGGTTGAACCGGCCGAGCTAAGGAGAGCAAGGCCAGGGCTAAGGCTAATGATAATGCTAATGCTAACACACACACACACACACACACACACACACGCGCGTGCGTGCACGCTGCACAGTGGGATACGGTGGAAGGCGGGGCATGGGTCTAAGAAGGGGAGACGACATTTTTCGTCACAATTCTGTTAGCCAATCAGAGGCGATTCGTTTGCATGTCATGAATATTCATAAGTAAGAGCCGAACTCCTGTCGTTCTCAAAATCATCACTATTCCAACAAACTAGAACAGCCTGAAACAGGAGCACCAGAGCATTTTTTTCACCAAAACTGACTCACAGGGCACTCATTCATACTAGAGAACACTGCAAAAGTAAGGAAAAAACGACGCAATGCGCACTTTAACTTTAGCGTAAAAAGAAATGGACAAATAGGCCGACGAGTGAACCGACAGTGAAGTCCAGGTTTTATTGCAGTTCCTTGTTTAAGCGAAATATAAAAAGTTAATCAAACTAAATGTTCGTTTTCATGTGCTCATCCAATGTTTGTTTTTTTTAGGTATCATTTAAGAGGAACGTTATTGAAATAATAATCCATGTTAGGTATACATATGTTAATCAATCATTCACAGTTTTCCATCACTAATTCGCTCTTTATGGTGTAACATGAAGAATTTACTCTGCACCTAACACTCTCTGGTCCCCTCCGTCCTTTGGTGGAATGGAATGGCCCGTTTCTATGGAAGCACGCAACCGAAACACGACGCATGAAGGTGGGCAGGTTTAAATCCTAATGTTGCTGTTTTTACAGCAACACAAGGACACTGGCAGACACATTCATATGAAAACAAACAACAAACGATTGACGTTGCTATACTAGCAGTTGACCGGCTTACGTCACTTCAGCGTTCCTCCTGGCGGTCTGAATGCAAACAGAAAAAAAAAACCCTTGAAGGTGTATGGAGTTCTGGTTGGAGCTCTCCAATGGTTTGTTCACGTCAATGAGACCCTAGAAGTGTTTAGTCCAAAGGCTCCTGTATACCTTCGGCATTTTCATTTCAGCTCAAATAAATCCTCCAGAGCTCTTCAATTCCCAGAAACGCATTTGTACCATCAACAAAACGTAATAGCAGCAAGCCTTAGGCTCTTCTGGTGAAACGCGGCCAGTGCTACGGGGCTCACGTTTTTGTTTTTGCTCTTCATGTGTAGAAACGCACGTCAGCTGAGCACTGAATAGAATTAAAAAGTTGTACTTTTGCGAAACCAGCACTGCTTTTCTAAATGCTCTTTCGAAACCTGATCTGTGGAATGTGGCTTCGGAAAGTTTATTTGCTCCTAGACAGTGGTAATGATAATCATCTAACCAATACAGAAAATTTGCCATTATATATTAACTCGCTCGTACTGAAAAAACACCTAAATATAGCTTCAGGCGCCAACGACACAGGTAGGGCGAGTTGAAAAACGTGACCTGCACAATAAAGATTGTCTCCAGTTTTTAATTTCGATTGTTCGGTGCACTTTGTTTGATGTTAAACGTCTTTGAAGGAGTTTGACTTGGCACTCGGTTCTGAAGCATACTTCTTCATTCTTCTTCAACAAAATAAACCTATAGAAGACCATAAAGGCAAAGCAAAGAAAAAAAATTAAACATCCATAAGGAGTTGGGAAACCACACCTGTATGTGTAACAGTCTTGCAAGAAGCTACGTACTAAAACAAATAAATCCGTTTCTTTTGTATTTTCCTGGAGGAACAAGACTTTAAAGGTCCACTCTGTAGGATTCACCTAACTGAATGCCCCCCTCTTACCCTTCCCTTTCCGAGCACGTATGACAATGTCCGATGGACGTCAGGTGTCCGTAGTGTACGAGTATTTCAGTTAACACTCCCTTGCTTTTTCGGTGTTAAATAATAACTCCTCCATTTTCTCAACATTTGGGTCCTCCAACTTGCTAGCCAGCACCAGCAAACACTGATTCCTTCTTTCTTCTTTCTTCTTTCTTGTTCTTCTTTCTTCTCTTTTGTCATCCTTATGATTTCTTATTTAGAGATATACAATAAACTGTTTCTGTTTGGAGTCAGAAATGATCAGAATAAGACATAATACACTTTAAAATCCCTTTTGTTGCATTTTTTAAATAAAATTTGCAGGAGTTGCTCTTTACCGACTCCAGCCATTAGGTAGCTTCCCTCAGCATCCAAATCACATTCTCGTCCATCGAGGTGGCTGGCTGACTGCTTGGCCTTGGCCTTGTGTTTTCATGAAAGCTGTGTGTTTGTATGTGTGAGTGTGTGTTCATGTACAGCATATATGTGCATTAGGGATGCAAATTTTCGATTAATTCATTAATCATTAGTTGGCTGACCTTGTCGATCGATTATCGATTAATTGATAAGCGGCGATTTTTCCCTCAATTTCCCTGTTTCAGTAGGGTCTATAAGAAGATCAGCTAAATTTAGTTCAAATACTGAATTCAAAAAATGTTCTATTCCTTAATGAAGGGTTTATTGTACCATTAGGAACACAGTGCAGACAAATGCATGTTGTGTTACAAAATAAATTCTTTATAAAAATTACGGC
>JAQMCW010000036.1:12103749-12114128 GCA_030068335.1 Chrysichthys cranchii | reverse complement strand
CATAATGATGGCACTGGGCAGAAAAACAGTGAAAAACACCAAATAATCACCGAAAAAACAGTACAGCTTCACAACGATCACAGCTCAACCGACGCTTGTAAACAACTAGTACCACCGCCACCTAGTGGACAATTGTTGAACTACAGAACTCAGATCGCAACACCCGGGATTTTTAAACTTTCATACCGGACATCCTGGATAATGGATCATGTATTCAGACCAGAGGATGTTGTCCGTTGCAAACAATATCCGTTAATGCGGGGTCTGTAGATGAGAGGACCGACTGTACTGTGTGAGTAAATGAGGAAGGACAAAAGTCGGCTTTTCAGATACATCGTGAACAGGATATGCAAGTTATAACAAATAGTGTTATAAGAAAATACATTTTAATGATTCCATTACAGGTATAATTGTGAATATTAATCTTTGGCTGATGACACCACGGTGTAGAATCTCTTCAGTGTTTGTGTGTGTTTTTGCGTGAATGTTCGACAGATTCGAGCTGATGCGCATGTGCTGGCAGTACAACCCCAAGATGCGGCCCTCCTTCCTGGAGATCATCAGCAGCATCAAGGAGGAGCTCGACCCATCCTTCCGTGACGTCAGCTTCTTCTACAGTGACGAGAACAAGCCACCCGACACCGAGGAGCTCGACGTGGAGGTGGAGAACATGGAGAACATCCCGCTGGACCCCGCATCGACCTTGACTCCACCTTCCTCTCAGGGGCTTACAGAGTCCGCTACTTTGCCCACTGCCCCCATGACGTGCACCTCAGTCCCCACACCCTCCACCTCCCCCTCTTCCTCTACAGCATCCCCAGCCCTGGACTCACATTTCGACAACACACAGCCGTATGCACACATGAATGGCGGCCGCAAAAACGAGCGAGCGCTCCCGCTTCCACAATCGTCGGCCTGCTGAACCCCCCCCCATTCGTACACACGGTATCCCTCGCCCAAGTTTGTGGTCACATCCTTTTTTTCTCAGTCAAAGAGACAAACTCAAGGAGCAAAGATGGCATCGATACCCAGATAGACCATGATAGACAATGTCCTACTGTAAATCAGTACATTGCTTACTTATTTTTATGATGGTTATTATTATTTTATGTTTTCTTTTTCTTTTTTTTTCCCCAACCCAGTGGAAGATTTTCGTGCGGGGACAGGCTGCGTAATGCTCTGGCAATATTTAAAACGACTCACATAAGCATCACACTGGGGAGCTGCAGCCGAAACTTCTTTTGTATCATATTTCGTCGCTTTTTAATTTCCTCGAGGAAGTTTAATGAGATATAAGCGTATTCTCGGCCAGAGAATTGTATTTAAAAAGAAATTTTGCGTATCAGCCAACAAGCCCGACTTCTGAGCACTTTTTGAAGGGCTTGTGTGTGTGCGTGTGTGTGCATGCCTAGAGGTGTATGTGCGTTTTTGAGGTATGAAAACGCACATATGCCTCTCGGCCATACCGCAAATTTTTCCCTCACTCGCTCTCTTTATTGTCACATTTCTCTTTCAAGGTAGAGTAGTGAACATCTCGCTTGTTCTCACGTCAGAACTGTTGCCTGGTCGGTCCCGTTGTCCCTCGCGCCGTCTTTTTCCGTAAAAAAAAAAAAAAAGAAAGAAAGAAAGAGAGCTGGGGCTTTTTGAAACTGCCAAGTTTTTTTTATTTCTTTTTTTTTTTTTTTTTTGCCAAATCAATACTTCTTTTTCATATTTATTAATCAGCATGTCGATATTCCCTCCTTAACTTCCCACAATGTTGTTGGACAAGAAAGTATTGCAGTCAAGAAAACAGATCGTACGCTGGTCTCACGCTATTTGTTTTTCCTGGTAAAGCAGTTGGTCTGCTCTCACGTCTGACCTAGCTAGCTCTGATTGTCCAACCGTGACCCGACCACGTCCACTCCAGCATCCAAGAGATGCGTAGCCTCAGCGTGACGCTTCGAACGACATCAAAACAGTCTGACGGCAAGCAACGACAATGTCCATGCTCCAAGTCCTGAGCCAGATAAGAGGCGTACAAGATTGTCTCAAATACGAAGCAAACAGCTTGGGCTAAGAGGATCGCCAGTTTTGACACTTGTTTGCAAAAACTCTGAGGCATTGTACACAGCAAGTCTTTTGTTCAACTCGCTATTTGTCACTATACAAATCCGCCAATCACACGAAGGTCTTACAGTTGTATGTTCGACCACCGGATCACACGTCACACACGTCATCGGTTTGTCACTTTTGATAACTTTTTTACGGCTCTGATGTTCTTTGTCTGTACAGAAAGAAGCTGCTATTTTATCCTCTTTTTTTTTTCTTTCTCCTCCTTCAAGGATGTTATATATATATATAAATATATAAATATATATATAAAGAAATCCTTCAGGTTTAATATTTTATGATCCACTACAGTCCATTTTCTTATGCTTTATACTCTTCTAGCAAAACGTAAAGAAAAACAAAAAAAAGAAACAAAAAAAAAAGGAAGAAAAAATATCTATATTTAATAAACAGATTTTTTTTTCCCCTTCTGCTGAGAGGTTGTCTAGATTGCCACATACAATTCATTGCCTTCTGTTTTTAATGTATGATTATTATTATTATTATTATTGTTATTATTATTATTATTGTTATTACTGTGTTTGTGTAGGTTTTTAAAAATGCCCGCGATCTGTGTGAGTACTTTTGGCACCCTTGTACCAGTTGTCTAGCACTGCACCAAGTCCTGCCCCCCTAGGTGCAACTCAATCTCAGGTCAGAGTTAAGATTTTGCTCTCTCCACGCATTCTCGTCCCAGCTCGTCCTCCTAATCGATGGCTTTTGTCTATGATGTAATGGCTCTTAGTCTCTCTCTCTCTCTCTCTCTCTCTCTCTCTCTCTCTCTCGCTGCTCTGCCTCCCATAGGAGTGTTGTACAGTCATTTTTTTGCCTCCCCCAGTGCTTCATTCTTAAGTTGAGACCCATCTTGCTTGCTTTTGTTGGGTTTTTTTTTCATTTTTTTTATATATCTCTATCACCCCATCTATATAATTTGTGCATTGTATCTGACAGGGCTACTTGGATCGTCTTGGGTTGCCTTACAAACCCCCAGCGCTAGCCTGCGCTCTAAAACTACATGCTGCTGTAGGCTGCATTCTCCAGCTCGTCTCAGCCTAGTCACACACACACACACACACACACACACACACACACACTCGATGGCAGCGCAGGCTTCTCTGATGAAACATCTGGAAAACAAATACCGAAAAGGTTGGATTAAAGTCCAGCACAGTGGTCTTGTCATTTCAGTGAGAGTGAAAGAGTTTTGGTTTTAAAAACCCCTCTTCTTTTTTCGCAGGGTTTCTCCTTGTAGGGCGAGAAGTGTTGTGTTGCCGATGTGTTATTTGTCCCTTCATAGAAGGCTGTTCTCCTCTTCTGTAGGGTTATTTATTCTTTTTTTTTATTTTATTATTATTATTTTTTTTTTTGTGAGTTTAATCAGTTTAAATCACTGTATGAATGGCCCAATGTATATGAGTTTTATTTGTATTTTCCATGATGTCATGACTGGGGGGAGGGTTTTTTTTTTTCCCATTTCCTTGAAGCATTTATCTACCTCACTTTTTTTTTTAATTATATATGTATGTTCATGAAAAGAATAATCTCACTATTTTCTCATATGTCTCTAGGAGACAAACCTCAAGTCTCTAGACAAAAAAAAAAAGCCTCATCAGCATCACAAACCACCGCTGTCACAGGACCGGGCAGAGGAGGGCTATGCAGCTTACTGCAGGCCTATACCAGCCATCCAGATGTGCATGGCACATCATAAATTCCCGGGGTGTTATTTTATTATCATTTCTCGTAAAAATGATTTTAAAAATAAATAAATAAATAAATAAATTAATAGAAACCCTATGCTACAGAGGAATGTAGAAATGGACTTGATAATTATGATTCTTGGCTTTGCGTATTCTCCAAAATTCTTTGCACCCTGATGGAAACGTTGTTACGTGTAGGTGTAAATGGCTCGTGTTTATATCAGAAGTAGAAACAAGACAGGGCGTGTATAATACGTTGGGCGGGGCCGCCGAGCTTTAGTCATCCTCTCTTCACTTGATGACGTGATTTCCGCAACCAGGAATCCTCAGATCATGCAGCTGGCTTTGAGGGTTTGGCGTTCATGCTGTTATTCAAATACTGCTGTGATTGATTTCCTACCTAAACACAAACTGTTGAATTTCCAAAGTGAGTACAATTAAGCGAAGAAAAAACTTCATGTATCTGTAAATCTTCAGCCGGCAAAACCACTATTTTTCATCGATTTTATGTATTTGGCCGACCTTATAGTTCATGATCCAGGCATGAAACGGTCGCAATTTGTGGCTCTTTTGCTATAAATATCATCTCATTCTGTGTAACTGTCCAAGCTTTGGCACTGACAAAGAGCAAGTACTGTAGTGCCATTCATCCCTACACAAACCCTAACAGCCTGCAGCAGACGTACTCACGTGACTTGTAGTCTGCATTCCTCGTTTTAATCAAAAAAAAAAAAAAAAATACCGATTTGACTCTTTCCGACTGGCTGTATTAGCACTGATCCAACCTGCCTTATTTTCAACTGTACACATACCACTGCATCATTCCTAACATTTAACCCCTGCAGACCAGCCAAATATTTAAACGGTCTCGACCCAGCTTCCATTAAATACGTGATTAGCGTTAGGATTATCTCAGCACTTGATGATTCAACTAAAACCTGTCCCTCTGTGAGACATTCGAAGATGAACGTTACCCTTTCCGCTTGTAGGAAATTCAATACTGCCTCGGTATTTTGACATTTTCTGAAACATGGCGAAATACACACCATAGTTTGTGCTTTTGGGAAATCGGGTTTTTAAGTATTTGGCCTTCTGATGACTCGAAGTTTCTGCATGCCGTGCTAATTTGATTTCTTTCCTCTGTTTGCGCCAGACATCTCACATAGTCATCGGTCCCATCTCCTTTTCTAGAGATAAAGAAAGACAAAAGGGTCTCGGGTATGCTGCTCCCAATATGCTGCTCCTCTGTCTGTTTTAAGGCCTCTCCATTTCACCTGGCTAATCCAGAGCTTTGGGTAGGTGCTAGGTCTCAGCAGAATGGTTTTCCAAACGTGCGTCTGAACAAGGAAGGGGTTGTACCATCAAAGTATGTTTCGCACTTGGGAAAGGACTTTGAAGCACACGCATAAAAAAAAAAAACAAAAAAAAAAAACAGCAACCACGACAACTTTGCGCTTCGTAAGATCTCACCAAGCCTGAAAGTTCTGCTTTTTGTAGCACTTAACGTTCTTTCACTCTGTATTTGTAGTCGTCGTCTTCTTCTGTAAGAGGAATTTCAGGGCTAAAAATGTGGCCAGTGATGGGGAGACCTGGTTGGGAGAGCAGCTTGCTGGAAAAAAATATGGCATGGGGGAAAAAATTCACTAGCATTCTGTGTGGGACAAGACATAAATAATCAAGACATAATCCAAATCAGCGTTTTTTGAAAGGCCTTGTACTTGTGTTGTTGCATATGTATATGGATGGGAGTGTATCACATGTAGATGTAGTGATGTAGATTTCGATGTCTTTATATTGAGGAAAAAAAATGACTATAGATTAGTGATATTTATTTGTTTGATTTTGGGGTTTTTTTCTGTAATGAAATGGACAAAAGGGTTGGCTTGTTCCAAAGTGAATGTCAGTTTTTGTTGAATGCTGCCAAGGTCCCTAGTTAACTGTAGGTTACAGATCTACTACAGAAACACAGACACAAATAGGACAGTGATGTCCAGTAGATTACGGGTAGTCATGAGAGAGAGATTTAACATGACTAGGTTTTTTTTTTTTTGGGTTTTGTTTTTTGTTTTTTTAAGAGAAACGTTTACAGTAGATATATAGCTCTTCTTTGCAACGACCGTTCTTTGCAAACCTGAAGATCGATTGACTGAAAGAGTTTTGGTTTGTTTTCTTTTGATTTCTTTTCAGTTTTTTTTTTTCCAGGTATCATTCATTTTTGTTGTATTTCCTCAGAATACAAAACCTCAGGTTTAGACAAGATGCGTCGATGCATTTTAATCGCAATAATGAGCTTGAGGTTTTATATACATCATTTTCCAGGCACTGTTATTTTGCTTGGCATTCCGGATTCCGACAAAAAAAGAAATAAATAAAAAAAATAGCAAAAAAATCAAAACTAAATAAATAAATGAAAGAAAAGAAAATGTAATGGGGCCTTGTTCTACTGTACTGAGATATTTTCAATCAGTAATGCTTTGAATTTTTCTTTTTTGCAAAAAAAAAAAACAACAAAAAACAAAAACAACTCTGCGTCACTGAACCGATTGGTAGAAACTGATTTGGTGAATCAGCCCGGCTGGTACTCGTCTTCTCGTAAATTATGTATCCGAGGCCTCCTCCCTTTATTTTTACTTTCTCCTCATTTCTAGGTCAAATGGTATACTTTTTACATGACATTGGCTTAATGTGTATCTGAAGAATTTTCATGTATTTTTCTTTTCTTTTCTTTTTTTTTTTCTTAAATTTTGAATTAAAAAAGTGAATGGGACAAAATGCCTGTGTCGACTTGGAGTTGTTGCGTCTTTATTAATACATTCACCTGCTTTTAAACTAGAATAATTTATACACTGCTTAACTCTTCAAATGTTGTTGGCTGTGTCTGCGTATCCTGATGCCGCAGGTCAGACCCTTCGTGTGTCCAGCTGGCATAACATGACCTGGATAATGGTCTGGAGCTGGGGCACCAGTCTCTCTGGGCTTGCCAGGCTGCCACAGGCAGGCACGTGGATGAGTGCCGCTCTCCTCTGCCCATAATGGAGGGAGAGGTAGTGGACAAAATCACACAGGTACCTGCAGACAGACGAAACGCACACTGTGATTGTACGAACAGATCGTTTTAACGCTGTCGGACCGAGATGACAAGAACGTATTGCAATAGTACATTTTTGTAAGCGCTCCACAATAAAAGCACAAACCTCCCAGCGTCCCTAGAGTAGATCACATCCAGTCCGAGCCCTTTTAAGCTCTTGGCAATTGACCTCATGTCTATAATGGAGTCCAGGCATTCTGCTCCTCCTTGAATACAACAGTTTTCAGTTGGACAGGCGCCACACACATCTCTATCCTTATAGCCAGTGTTCTTGCCTGTCTGTTCCAGAATGATGCATTTGGCTCCTGAGGCTATGCCCACATGGACAGCAACCTGATCACCAGAGAGACAGACTGGATATGTTTCCATAATGTCAGGTTAAGCAAGGTCATGCTCTGCAAAAAAAAAAAAAAGGATGAACATCGTATTAAGTGAAACAATCAATAGGATCGTCACATTTAGGGAGTATTTTCCACTACATGATTACAAGACTGACGATATTAAACCCATTTTAGATTTTTTTTTTTAATTAATTTCAAGCTTGAAATAGTTTTGGGGTTTTTTGGAAGATGATTTTGCTCGTTTTAAGCATTTATTCCTAGGGAGGCAGATGGGCAGCATGGTAGTGTGGTGGTTAGCACTGTCGCCTCACGGCAAGACGGTCCCGGGTTCAGTCCCCGGGGTCGACCTGGGTTTCTTTCTGTGTGGTCCAAAGTTGTGCAGATTAGGTTGATTAGCTACTCTAAGTTGCCCATAGGTGTGGATGAGTGTCAGTGGCTGAACAACTGCACACAACGCCCTGGGGCAAAACACTGATGACTGTAATTACGGATGGAGGCGTCACATCATCGTTCTGAAACTGTAATTACGAACGGACGGGGGGGGGGCATTTTTCCAAAACTCTAATTACGAATGAACGGGGCGTGGGTGTTCAGTCGGTCTGAAACTGTAATTACGGACGGGGGGGATCGGTGTTTTGTGTTTTTGGGAGGTGCCTTTTATGGCTGGGGGAGGGCCCCCTACGATACAGGGGAGGGCCCTGGGCCCAGGTGCGGTGGCCCCGCCCATAGCTCCACCCCTGGCGAGTGTGCCAGTAGCAGACGGAGCGACGTGTTGGTTGGAGTGTTCCATGGTCGCATCTAATGCAAATCCACAGAGGTTTGCAAGATGGTGGACCCTGAGTGACGCATGTGGATTAATGGATTTCTAGTAAAACACAAAATCATCTCCCATTCTGCAAAACTGAAAACTTGAAGTGAGTAAAAAAAATGTGTATAAACAGGTGTAATCATATATGTGGTTTATTATAATAGGAAATGGATACATTTAGGATGGCACGGTTGTGTGGTGGCTAGCACCGTTGCCTCAGAGTGAGGAGGTTCTAGGATCAGTGCTGCCAGCCTACTGGGGCCTTTCTGTGCCGAGTTTGTGTGTTCTCCCCGTGCATGTGTGGGTTTCCTCTGGGTGCTCTGGTTTCCCCCCACATTCTAAAGACATTCCGATTATGAGTGTGCATTGTTATTCGTCTTTGTGTGTTAGCCCTGTGACAGTTTGGCGACCCGCCCAGGGTGTGCTGCCTGTCACCCAAAATCAACTGAGATTAGCTTCAGCTTCCCTGCAACCCTGACAGATAATGATAATGATATTGATAATGGCTGGATAGATAAATCTAATATTATATTCATGATCTTTTCACTTGCTACGGTGACGTTTGTTTTGGTTTTTTTGCATTGGCTTCTTATGTATGGCATGTAGTGGAGAAACTTCTAAAGGATGCATTGCTGTTTGCTTATTTATTTCAGATGTTTCAGAACCCTAAGTGTACAATGTACAGTTGTGTGCAGAAACTTTCTGGCTATTGGCCACAGGCTCCACAGTATTTGCAGATCAAATCTTTTGTAGAAGAATTTAGAAAAGCAGCAGTAAACCAAACTATCTCCTAATGTGATTCCATGCATCATCTACACTAACCACTTTATCAGAGTAGAAGCAGATCCAGAGGCTATCCAAGGAAAGCTGGGAGGGAAGCTGGAAGACACCCTGGATGTGATGCCAGTCCAACACAGGGCAGCATGCACACATACAAGCAGTTTAACCTAACCAATATACTTATCAGCAAGTTCGTATGAGGTGGTAAAGAACCCGAGAACCCATTTTTGTAGCTTTTCTTTTTTTTTTTTACGTTGCTCTTCTCTGGTGGAAGTTGTAATATAAGCAGTTTCCTCCGTGATTACTAAAGTTTTCTGATTCTGATCGGAACATAAACGTGGGAACAACATGCAGAACTCCACACAGATAATAAGCTGAGCTCACCACTGATACTGCTCCACCAAATTCATACATTTTATTAACTCCATTAATTCACAATTTTTTAAAATATATATATTTTTATGTTACTATGGAGCTTCCCAAATTCCAGTACAGATATTTGGGCACTGTGGAAGGAATCGAATAAGCAAGATTGACTCAATTACTCGCATCGTAACCTCGTGTAGGAGACTTGGTATTGCAGTATATTTCCCAAATCAGCCAGGGGGTGAAGTGTCTGGGGCAAATAACATCATGCCAGAAATGTACGGAATGTCCTTGTCCAGTCTTCTTACCTTTGGTTTCAGATTGTGCCATATTTCAGCAATAGCTTGTTGAGCTTTTGAGTAACACACAGGAATCTCTACAATGTGAATCTCAGTGTTGGCTCCAAGGCCAGTTCTTTTTAAACCCTGTGAGAAATCCATCAAATGTGTTATTTAGTGACATTTCAACATGGAGTTTGCTGCCTTGTTAATTGTTTCCCATGATCCTTTGGATTACTTTTTGGGAATCTTCTAAATAGTTTTTTTTCTTACACTGCAGGCCTTGAAATGGGAAAAGCATCATGTCATGAAAAAAGAAAACGGCCCAAGACATTATAAAGCACACATTCTCTGTAACACTATAGTCACTGTGATGTGAGGACCCCCCCCTCCCCTTTTTCAACTGTGTCAAACAAACAGATATGCAGTTAAATAGCTATTGAGTTAAATAGCATGTATAAACACCCCCCACCCCCATATGCAATGACAGGAAAATCTGAAATAACTGTACTGGACGAGATTTTTCCAGATGTGTGGGACACGCCCTGTTAAATGTGTTGGAGACATTTTAATCACTGAAAAATCTCTCAATTACTCAAGGTGAGGAACAATCTGCTTAACACGTCTGCACAAAAGGTCTATTCTACCAGTATCACCATACCAAATAATTTGCTACGCGTAAACATAAAAGTGGCAACCAACCTTAACTGCTTCCCAACTTGGATTCACCAAGTATTGTCGGAATGGACCAAATCCTTAAAAACATAATTTTATATATTTTATAATAATTTTATAAATTATATATATATATATATACACACACTACCATTCAAAAGTTTGGGGTCACTTCGAAATGTCCTTATTTTTGAAAGAGAAACACAGTTTGTTTCAATGAAGATAACGTTAAACTAATCAGAAATACACGCT
>JAQMCW010000036.1:11968362-11978698 GCA_030068335.1 Chrysichthys cranchii | reverse complement strand
TTTGATTCTATGTTTTATTGCCACACATAAACCCATAATACACTTTAAAAACATGTTTTGAGGCTGAAACACATTCACACATGGATTTACATTCATTTCAATGGGAGAAACTGATTCGGGTCACAAACAAATCGGGTCACGAACAGAGTCTCGGAACGAATTCAGTTCGTGAGTCGAGGTCTGACTGTACTGTAAATTCCACATGAAAACGAAGGCACCATAAACATTTAGTGGAACAGCAGGTTCCTTACCATGTCTTACATAAAGTAACTCCTCCATAATCGCAGACTTTTCTTCTACTCCATCAAGCTAGCGGTTCACTTCCTGTTTATTGATAACCAACTCTTTCATAAACAGAAATTAGCATGTCTATTATACTTAATAATATTAAGTATCCCAGGACATTATGGAAGAAATTTGAATTCTCTGTTACACTGATGAATGTTAAGATCCTAAGACAGTTATTTGAAGTGTGCGTCTGTGTGTGTATTGATTCTTTTTTTGCTACTCCTTGTGTTTCTAGGTGCATGTAGCATGCTAGTCACACTGCTACAAGGACTCGAGCCTTACATGGATGCTACAGAAGAGAGCAGTTTTCTTCAGGACATGTTAATGGTCAACTCTCTGCATCTTATCGTCAAGGTGAAGTGATTTGACGGATTACGTTCGTGAGCCGAGGGTCCGCTGTACTTAGTTACCTCTGTTAAGAAGGTTATGTGTTTGGAACAGTTTTTTTTTTTGTGTGTGTGTAAAACCTACCAAACTGATTTCCATGAAACTTGGTGGCGGGGTCTAGCATGCGCCAAGGAAGAATCTGAACAATTTTGGAGCGGATCTGAGTCACGGAATTAGTCACCAGCTCCGAGAAGTTAGTTTGCGACACTTGGGCTTGTGGAAGTCTGTTCTTGTCATTGCCCTGCGACTTAAAATCCATTACGGCAGTAAGTTTCACTAGTGCCAGTGTAGAAATACTGTCCAATGACTCCACTGGTCACTGATGTTCCAGATGTTTAAAATGGTTGTGCTTAGGTTTCAACCTGGTTTGCACGTAGGTTATTAGATATCTTCGCTAACCTATACAGGATTTACCTACACACCTAAGTAAGTAAGCAATGTACAGTGAACCCCCACAATATCGCGGTTCACCTATCGCGGGTTCAGTGCATCGCGGGTTTTCACATTTTGATTCGCGGAATTTTTTTGGCGTGTACAGTGTTCTCTAGTATCTTCTCTGCTATTTGACGGTGTAAAACCCCAACATTTGTCCGTTGATTGAATGTGCTGCGGTTCTTGCGCACGCGTATTTCACATTTCACCTTTTGCGCGTCCTCAGGCAGTCGTGAGGCTGCCTTTGTGTACGCCATCTCCTCAGCAGGCATGGTCCACACACTGACCAGAGCCTGCAGTCAGGGCGAGCTGGAATCTTGCTCCTGCGACCCGGGAAAAAAGGGCTCATCACATGATGCCAAAGGGCGCTTTGATTGGGGAGGCTGTAGTGACCACGTGGATCATGCCATCAAGTTCGCCCAGGCGTTTGTTGATGCTAAGGAGAAGAAGGAGAGGGATGCACGAGCACTCATGAACCTGCACAACAACCGAGCAGGAAGACGGGTAATTGTTTAACGCTTTATTTATTCAAGCAGTGCCTACTGGAGGTATCCCCAGGTTTGGGTTTTTTCTTTCTTTCCACTGCAGGAAAATCATACAACAGAAAGTTTCCCATAAACGCGCCGCCCAAAAAGAATTCATTCTCAGGTCTCCTCCTTGCTTCACTCGATAGTCTTATCGAAGAACACGCTAATGAAATCATAAAAAAAATTTAAATCATGTGCTTATCCCAGGGCTCTTTTTTTTTTCTTTTTTAAATATGCGCATGCTAAACATTCTCTCAACCGTTTATAGGACACAACTGTAGAAATCTTGAGGTTTCTTCCTTGGCTTGCTCATCCATCCATCCATCCATCCATTATTTATGCCACTCATCCCTCAGGATCACAGGGAAGCTGGAGCCAATCCTAGCTTACTTTGGGCGACAGGCAGGGTACACCCTGGGCAGATCGCTAATCTATCGCAGGGGTCTTGCTCATTAGGGATTTAAATCTTCATCCAGATTTCTGTAACGCTGCTCTGTGACAATGTCTTCGATTACGAGCGCTTCACAAATAAAAACGGATGAAATTGTCCCTGGAAAGACTGCACATAACTCTTCCAATATGCAGGAAGTTCGCAAAGGCATATTTTAAAGCAAGCAAAGCAGCGCGTGGGCATGCAGATCCTCAGCGGGCTTACAACAGACGCTAAAGTACCATTTTACTTCCTTAATTTATTATCGTTGGACCCTTGGCTGTGAATTTCCAGTGCCGCGGCTCAGTTTTTAAGTTCACACTCTTGCTTCCTAACAGCTTTAATAAGAGCTAGATATAAGGCCATTTAACATAGCTTGAATAAGACTTGGAGTAAACAGTAGTCTAAGACCATTTGCTCACACACAGAGCCATGATAAGTGACTTGCTCGTAATATGGACCGCCTAAATCCAAGTATTTTCTCCCCCCCCCCTACCCCCCCCCCAACCACCCCGTAATGCAGGCCGTGAAACGTTTCATGACTCTGGAATGTAAATGCCATGGTGTGAGTGGGTCCTGCAACATTCGGACATGCTGGCTGGCCATGGGCGACTTCAGACAGACAGGTGACTACCTGCGCAAGAAGTACGGCGGCGCCACCCAGGTGGTGATGAACCGCTATGGGACGGGCTTCACCATCGCCCACAGGAAGTTCAGGAAGCCCACAAAGAATGATCTGGTCTACTTCGAGGACTCGCCTGATTACTGCATATGGGACCATGAATCTGGTGAGCCTGCTGCACGTTATTCTGTGTCGAACGTAGGACAGAAATTGAGGGGAAACCTCTTCGAACGAACACACACCCTTGTTAGTCCTGGCGTATTCCTCCAGCAGCTGTGCTACTCTACCAGCAATCTGTAAAGCATTAGTTTCAATCAGACGCTGGCTGAGTCCACCTTCAGACTGACCCCCAATACGCCCTCTTTGAAAATCCTACAACTCTTGGGCTTCTGGTGTTCACAGGCATGGCTAGTTGCTTTAAACTATTAATATTCTGTATGTACTGTATTTGAAATGAAAAATAATCCTATTTTAACGATAATAATAATAATAACAAGTTTGACGCGCCAGGCGGCGTCCGCAGAGATAAAACATAATGAGGGGTGTCTGTTGACTTTGGAGATGTCTGTGTACAATCTCGACACCCGTAGTATTCGCAGTAGAAACCTGAAGGCTAGAGATGATCTCTCGCTAGCGTTTCATGTGTGCGTGTGTCCTGAATAACACCAGGTGTGCCTGTGTGGACCGCGGGAGGGGTAGAGGTGCCTGTCAGGCTGCAGATGATCCTGGGCTATCAAGTAACACTGCGTTTAAGACACATTACCACAGATCTGTGGACAGCACAGGAGCTGAAACACGATCTCCGCTCTCAAGCACTATAAATTACTGGCCTCACCAGCACACCTCTCTTCTGTCTGCCCCTGAAACGGGCAGAAATATTTCGAGTCGTAGGTCATGTCTCATAACTTCCCACAGGGTGCATGATGATCTCTCTGAAAAAAAAAATCTTTTGGCCCATGTTTTTTTTTTCTTTCTTTAAAACTTCTCCTGAACTGTGAATTATGTTTTCCCGAAAGAATAGAGGACCATGTGTAAATAAAATGCATGATCAGATGTCATACCGATACGCAGAATGTTCCTTGCTCTTCCGGGACCCTTAGTCATATGCACCATGAAGTTTGTATCCCGGCACAAATGCTGGCGGGATTGTTTTGAGACACCACGGGTGAAGTGAATCCGTGTGTTGACGTTAATCTCGGTGCGGTTCAGCGTGAGAAAGACCTGCAGAGGAGGTTCGTTTCGGGTCGATCCCAAGACACGGGCGCCAGGGCTGTTCATCTGTGGAAGTGTGAAATCAATTGCAGGGACCGCACATGCTAAAGTCATCTCGTGGCATGCCTCATGTCTTAATTCAGCAAGCAGATGCACCATAGATGATGATGATGATGATGATGATGATGATGTAACCGAAATCTTCCTGGTATACCAGCCATTTGGACGGTCGAGTGGGGGACGGGGGCTGCCGGGTCATGCCAAAACACATCTCGCAAACGTGTGCGTGCAAAACCCCAGCGGTGATAAATCAGGGCTAGGTCTACCAATGAAATCCATCTTCTAAACATATCTATTCGTGATCCAAGCTGCAAATTCAAAGGGGTCACGCAAGACGTCTGACGTTAATCCCCTGTTGTGTTTGTAAAGGTTAACATCAATGCGTTCATAGACCACGATTGTTTTCCCAGTGCTGCGCTGGGCCGGCAGTCTGAGGGCCCTCATGCACAAAGCCCTGAGAATTTTCCCAGGATGCCACATGAAAGCCAGGGTTGATACAAGGTCTTTAACAATTTCGATATCAGCGGTCGATCAGTGCCGCACCAGTCTCCACGCCGGGCGGGGTTGTCTAGATTAGGGCTGTTGAAATGAGCACGCGATGAAGACTTGCAGCTGCAGCTGATAGGTCCTATCATCAGTCCCTCATCTTATGAAGGACCAAGCGGTCATCTTCTTACCTAGCGTAGTCTGCTCTGCGGCTTCTTCACGAGAGCCAGACGTCTGCCAGGCAGCGAAACCAGATTGTTCAGCCCAGCGTTGCACATCTCAAGTAACTGTACCAGCAAGCTGGACACAAACTCCTTCTGATATAAGGAATGATAAGGAATGATGAGGTGTGTCGAAGGGAAATGACTCGAGTGGTATGCCTGACCTGCGTACATAATGAAGCTCAGTAACATAAAACATTTTTTGAATCAAAATGAGTTGAAATATGACAGTGTACGCTGTTCACGCTTGTCCTCAGTGTGTCCGTCTGTTCTCCTGAAGGGTCACTGGGAACAGCCGGACGGGTGTGCAACCGGACTTCGCATGGAGCCGACAGCTGTGAGGTCATGTGTTGCGGGCGGGGCTACGACACTTCCCGCGTGAGGCGCACAACCAAGTGCGAGTGCAAGTTCCACTGGTGCTGCGCTGTCCACTGCAGAGACTGCCACGAAGAGGTGGATGTCCACACGTGCAAAGCCCAATCGTGACCACTGTCACCCAGAGTCCCGAGAGAGATATACTGGTATAAGCATCTCTCTGTAGCACGGGACTGATCCAGGATCAGGTTTTGTGACTGGCATTATTGCTCGTAATAGCTATCCCAGTGCAGGTGAGGACATGCACCGTAATTCAGCACACATACTAATAACCCTTTATAAACCTTTGCCATGTGAATTAAGGCTGTTGGGGTCTAATATTACAATCGATCATTAGAAATTAGGATAAAATAAAGGAGCGGAAGGCTTGCAAGATATTGGTTAAGGGTCCACTACGTAGGAGTTAGAGAGATCTAGGAGCAGAAATGAAATGCAGTATTCATAAGTATGTTTTCATTAGGGTATAGTTACCTTGGATCTATGGATTGTTGTGTATTTGAAAGCTTCAAATGAGCCCTTTATATCTACATAGGGCATATTTTGGTGCTGACTAACAAGTTTGAGAACCCAGATTTTTGAAAAATGGAGGATCATACTTGGTATTTAGTACAGAAAAAGCAAGAGAGTGTAAACGTGTGTATTTTGAAGTACACTATAGGCACCTGACGGCCACTGTACATTTTAATACGTGCTTGGAACGGGAGTGGGAAGGAAGGCCCATTCAGTTGGGTAAATCCCACGTGGTGGACCTTTAAAGTAATAGCTGAAAACAAATGTCTCTAACAGACAACATATCTGTATGTAAATTAGGTTTAAAGTCTTAGGAATTATAGACTTTTTTTAAAGACATGTTTTTCTTGGTCCTTTTAACATATCAAAGGTATTTATTAAGCGCTGTATCAAGAGTGATTATCTTCAACATTATAAATGTTGAAATGTACATACAAGCTATATGTTATTTAAAATAAAGCTTCCACGTATATGCATTTCTGATGAGTGTTTACAGTGTTTATTTCTTATTCTGGTCAGATCACATATTTATACAGGATCCCAGTAAAATAATGGGTGATTTTGATAATTACCACATTCTAACACAATTTTCCGCTTTACGTATTGTAAGAGTTTACTTATTTATTTATTTATTTATTTTGGTGTCCAAATGTTGCTTATTTAGGTTTGCACTGGAAAGAGCAATGCTAACATACTTTAGCAAACAAGCAATTGAAAGAATTTGACAACTAATTAGCATCAAATTCATTTCCTGCCAGAATTTGAGTGTATCAGGTGCAGCGGTGTTGTTGGAGGTTTTAAACAGGGCACATCTGTGGACCATTTTATTGGACACACTTACAGTCTTGGTCCAAGTTAGGCTAAATTTTTCAAAATTCAAAAAGTGTTAATCACTCAACCTTCACCACGTTCAGCTGAGAATGATCCACCAAATAATATCTTGGATCTACCTCTGATCTGGTTATATACTACCAGAATAAAGCCCATGTTTTAGACGATTGCTCTAATAGATGTGGTAAGTTATTATTATTATTGAGAGCCTGTTAATTTTGGGGCATTAACATGAATTTTAATGAAGAATTCTTATTTCTAAACATTCAGGCAGGAAGTACAAAGTCAGGCTACACTTTTATCACAATCCCTATGAAGTTTGTACGAAGCAATATAAAAAGAATAGTTTTTATAGAATAATATAAACGTAGCCTTTGTAATGTGCTTTTTTTTTAACCCCTAGAGGGCAGTAAAAGATCTAGTCAGTGTCCATTAACTCAGACTAGACTAGTACTACTCTTGTAGTCACTGATTACTGAGATGTGAAAGTTTTGTACTTAATCAAGCTCTCTGTGATTGATTAAATTGTTTATTTGGAATCATATTTTTTAAAATATTCAGTTTATTCTGAGCAGCTGCCAAAACACAGGCTGAGTGGGTCTGGTAGAACACCTTTGCCAGCTAGTATTGTAGAAAGGAAATAGTTACTACACCATACCACACAATCTGTACATAGCCACAAATAAATATCCCCCAATCACGCACACACACACACACACACACACACACACACACACACACACACACAATGGAGAATGGCCAAGCTGACAGACGCTGAGCTATCAGAAAAGCTACAATAACTCTGTACAATTGTGATGAGCAGAAAAGCATCATAGAATGCACAACACATTGAACCTTGAGGTGAATGGGCTACAACAGCAAAGGACCTCGTCAGGTTTCACCTCAATGGACAATTGAAGACTGGAAAAACGCAGCCCGTTCTGAAGAAGTTCAATTTCTCCTGAGGCACACCGATGGTTCGGGTCAGAATTTGGTGCCAACAGCATGAATTCATGGACCCAACCTGCCTTGTGTGAACAGCCTAGGCTGGTGGAGGCGATATAATGGCCCGTTATCACCAATACGTCATAGCTTGAATGCCACAATCTGTTTACTTCAGCAAACAGATTATGTAAGCACTTTCCAGTGTTTTATGAATGCATTCTTTACTCTGTAATGCAACTGCTGCATAATAAGAGTAACAATACTGGGACACAGTGAGGTGGCTTTAAGGCAGGTAGACAATTTTGGTTACATCATTTTTGCATTCTTACACTGCACTCATAAAATGTCAGACCCCATAGAAAATGTTTATTTGCCTGTTTTTATCCAGTCAGGACCACAGCAATATCTGAAAGAAGACATGAGCTCTGTTCACTTTAATAGAAACAGCTGTACACCTGCTTATTCATGCAATTATCCAACCAGCCAGTCATGTGTTAATCATGTAGACACAGATCAAGAGTTTCAGTTAATGATGAAAGGCCTGGACTGGTTCAAGGTGGCAGGACGACTCTAGGGAACTCAGATAACTGGTCTTTACAACTAACGGTTAGCTGAAAAGCATCACAATAACAGAAGAGCAAATAGGATTTTAGTACTGTCGGTCAAAACAGGAATTGGCAGCTACCGTCATCACAGGCTAATCAAACTGGACAGTTCAAGATTGGACAAATGTCGCCTGGTCTTTTTCCATTCTTCATCCGTTCAGTTTCAGCAAACCAGTGCCCACCACAGCCTCCGACTCCTGGTCTTGGCTGGAGGACTGGAACCAAATGTGGTCTTCTGTTGTTGTAGACCATCTTCCTCAAGGCTGGACATTGTTGGTGCATGCTGAGATGATTTTCTGCTCACCATGGTTGCAAATTCTGTTTATTTGAGTTAAAGTAGACTTCCTGTCAACTAGAGTCTATTTAGTCATTCTCCCCTGACCTCTCTCATCAACATGGGAGTTTCCTCCTGCAGAGCCGATGCTCACCAGATAATTTTTTGTTGTTGTTTTCACACCAGCCTTTGAGATCAAAAAGATACCCAATCTTGTGTTTGATGTGAACGTTATCTGAAGCTCTTGATCTGTATCTCTGTAGCTACATGATTTTGTGCATTGTGTTGCTTCCACACAGCTGGATATGAGAAAGCAGAAGTCTTAATTTAGCACCCACACTTTGCAGTGAAAAGTCTTTCCTTTGCATATCCCAGCTTATTAGAAAATTGGATTCAGTCATGACATATCCACCCTGGAGCAGAGAGGGTTAAGGGTTCATGGGCCCAACAGTGAGCTTTGGTGGTGTTGGGGTTCAAACCCTTGATTTTCTGATCAGTGACAAAGAGCTTTGAGCACTGATCCACCACTGCCTTGGATGAACAGGTATACAGCTGTTCCTATTAAAATGGCCAGATACACAGTTTCCTCGTTGTATGTCAATGTCTCGTTATGATATACATGTCAATTTCCTTTATAGCCCTTATAAAGGCCACTAACTGCAGTGGAAACAAAACCTTTGTTTTCATAAGAAGATTACAAAGCAAAGTCTCAAAATGTTGTATTACTGTTGTATTTACATTTAGCATACATTTAAAAGTCACTTTTTAATCTGTGTTTTAATCCAGTAACAGATCGTGAATAGAATGGAATGGAATAATAATATAACAAAATAAGCATTAAGTTTTGTTCACCACACTGCCAAACTTGGCAATATATGCTATATTATACACAGATTAGCTTTGAATTCAAATTAAAAATTAAAAAAGACAAGGGCGGAACAGTGGCTAAGTGGTTAGCACTGTCACCTCACAGCAAGAAGGTCCTGGGCTCAATCCCCGGGGACAACACGGGTGCCTTTCTGTGTGGAGTTTGCATGTTCTCCCCCTGTCTGTGTGGGTTTCCTCCCACATTCCAAAGACATGCACAGGGGGGATTAAATTTTAAATTGCCCATCGGTGTGATTATGAGTGTGAATGGTTGTCTGCCCTGCGGTGGACTGGCAACCTGCCCAGGGTGTATCCTGCCTCTCGCCCAAAGTCAGATGGGATTGGCACCAGCTTCCTCACCACGACCCTAAGCAGGATTAAGCGGCAGAAGACGAATAAAGATGAATAAAAAAAAGACATATGTCATATGTTGAAATCTCTCTCTTCCCCTCAGGTGGGTGGGTGATTGGGGTAGGCTTGTGATTGGGTGGGCCAGGCATGTGATTGGGTGGGCCAGGCTTGTGATTGGGTGGGCCAGGCATGTGATTGGGTGGGCCAGGCTTGTGATTGGACTCCTCAGAGCCAAGCAAGAGATGACGCTCCAACAAACAGTAAGTCTTCCTGTACTCAAAGTGAAATAACATTTATATTCCAACAACATCCAATGAATTGTCTTTCGTTTGGATTAAGCATGCAAATTTACCCATAGCTATTTCATTTGATGAAGCTTAATTTGCAACTACAACAACAACAACAACAACAACCGAAACCAAACAGACTATTCTAAAAGCTACAGTGAAACTGGCGTTACACAACTGAACTTTTGGACCACATAACACATGGATTTAGATGTAGGTTGTTATAATGGCACTATCCGGTGTGTGTGTATGTGTGTGCTTACATAAAATAATTATATAGTACTACAGACTACTATAACTGTTCATAGATATATTATTTATTTATGGACGTGGCGGCTATAAGTGAATTATTTTAGCTTCTTATTCCCTTTGTCCATAACTGGATTATAAATTTGCTAGCCAGCTAATATTATAAAGTACAGTGCTAAGGGAAATGGTGCGGCTGTCGTTTCCAGTCTCACGTAGTTTTCTGTTTTTCATTTGATTAAACCTTTCATGTTGTCCTCATGTCAGAATCACAGGCATGGAGGTTGAAAGTTTCGTCTCCAGGACACTTGAACTGTTGCAAGAGGAGAGAGGAGCTGAGATAGAAGAGACAAGGTAATCTGTACAGTCAGTGTTGTCTG
>JAQMCW010000036.1:11958080-11968262 GCA_030068335.1 Chrysichthys cranchii | reverse complement strand
TTAGAAAATTAGTCGTTAGTGGCAGCACTAGATAGGGAGTGTATATATATATATATATATGCACTTGTAGATATGTTTATAGACTAATAAGCCTTTAATTGGACATTATATAATGTAAAACTGCTTTGCTTTGTGACAATGCCTGTTAAAAAGCGCTATAGAAATAAAACTGAATTGAATTGAACAACAACAACAATAATAATAACACGTATTTTTTCGTAAAAAAAAACCCTTTAAATACAGAAACACATGTAGGAATATCAGGTAGAGATGAGTGATATATATGTGTTGCTTTAGCTCCTGAGGCGGGTCACCTGTTGTGTTTTCACTGACATGAAACACCTGACTGAGGCTTCCCGGAGCTGCTAATGAGGTCAGTGTGAAATCTTAAATCTCCCAGCTGTCCTGTTTAACACCATGTAGAACAGCCCTGTGGTGTTGTCGGGATAAGAATAACGCTTCTCATGCCTGTATCGTGCTCTCTGTCTGTGTGTGTGTGTGTGTGTGTGTGTGTGTGTTTATGAAGCACGACATAATTAGGGGACGGAACAGGGGGCAGGCTGAGGAGCACGTACCGCACAGCACTCTGGAAGTTAGCGGCTAAGCACGTAGCTGGCTAGCTGACTAGCACTACTTCACAAACAGACACACGGTTTCAACAAGACGTTCAGGAAGGAGGCTGTGTGTGTGTGTGTGACGGTGAGGTACGTCTGTTTGTGTTGTTTTCGTCACTTTGTGAGCCACGTTTGTGTGGCTGTGGGACACAGAGTGCTGAGCTAGCTGTGCTGAGGCATGCTAAAGGAGGAGGAGGGCTCTGTGGGGGAGATCACCGCGCGCGCGCGCCCTTGTACTCACAGCTCTGAGGAGTGACGTGAGTGAGGCACAGGGGCACTGTTAAGTGTGTGTGAGAGAGAGAGAGAGAGAGAGTGTGAGAGTGAGAAATAAGTTGCTCATGCTTGGAACTTTTGTTTCTGGGCTTCATCTGTAGGGACAGTGAGTGAGTGAGTGAATGAATGAAAAGTTGCTGAAGGTGCAGCTCTTTTTTTTTTTTTTTTTTTTTTTGGTCAAAATGGAGAACTGCACAGGTTCATCACTGTGTCACTGTGCACACTTTTGTATAGCTAGAACATTCACATGACCATTTGTGATCATTTCCCAAAATCTAACATTTGGTTTTTCTGTAAATACATGTTTAAGTTAAGCTTTAGATGTGCATTTCCTTCTATCTGTTATGATCGTGTGTGTGTGTGTGTGTGTGTGTGTGTGTGCGTGTGCTTCCCTCCCACAGAACCCAGTAGTGTATGTGCCCAGTATCATTTCTCTTCAATGGCTGCCCCTGGCTCCACCAGCAATGTGCCTGAAGGATTCCACTATGAGACCAAGTACGTCCTCCTGTGCTACCTCGGCCTGCCCCCACGAGCGCACTCCAGGCCCGAGGAAGGTAAACAAAACTAACAAACCAAAAAAATAAGACACAGGATGCATGCTTGGTATTTCATGCGACGACTGGTCATGTGAAGAATACAGCAAACCTATTCTTCAACTCCAGCAAGGTCACAGAGCTTGAGTTGTTCAACCCGCAACGTTATGTCCGTGAGATTTTAGTGTGTTATGCAATGACTACTTTCCAGTGGGGTGTAATTGAGGCCTTGAAGGTCAGTTCAAGGGCAATGTGCATGTCTAGCATGCTATTTCATGTTCGCTCCACCTCCCTCGGGTCAGCTGTCGAGGGCAGGTCGGGAGAATGTATATGTATATATGGAGATGGGGACAGGGAAGCTCTTCCGAGAGTTACACCTCGTATAAGATTATCCTCTTCACTACAGAGATGTTGGAATTAAATAGGCAGCATCATTTTGGAAAAATGTATTTTTTTTTAGAAACTTCCTTCGAGCTGCTCTGTCGTGGAAGCCAAGTTGATGGCGATATCGCACAGAAGTTCCCTGACTCACTTGGAGTTGCTCTGCAACATCAGGGGCGTTACAACTGCTTGACAGTCCAAAGACGCCTGTTGGAGAGCTCAGGAGAACCTAAGCGGGATTCCCAGTCCCAAGGTTTTGTGCAATCATATGCTGGCTAAATTCACCCTCAGAGTGCCCCACAATATGCCCCCTTTGAAAATCAGACAACTCCGCATAGATAAAACAGTGTAACGAGGGGTGTCCGTTGAGACATCTTTGTATATGTGGAGGAGAGGGTTAAGAGGGAGAAGTCGTATTCACGTGAATGATCAAAATTTTATGTCAAGTTACATCACACCAACACGCCTTCATAAACTAGATTCAAGCACCAGTGAGCTCTCAGAGCCGTCTCTAGTAGGCCAACAATTGTCAAGTCATTGAAAAAAATTAATGCACTGGCATTCTTATTTTTAACTAGCTGATTCCCTGGTGGCATCACTCTGAGTGCAAGGGGAAAAAATAAAATGCAGTATTTATAAAATAAGTTTGTTAATTGCCAATTTTATTTTTCAGCAAATCGTGGTCATACGTTATTTCTGTTTCAAACGCGAGAAGTTTTCTTAAATAATGACTTACCAAATAGGTGTTTACTTCTTTTCAATATCAGTAAAATAACTCTCACACAAATAATTCATAAAGACGATATAAAAATGGCGTCCACAAACGAAGTGATTAGTTAAAATGTAAGCGCTAGTGACGCTGTTTCCGGTCATACGCAGGAATATGTTCTGTGGTCATACGGTGTTTCTGTTTCAAACGCGAAAAGAATTTTATATATATAGATGTGTTCCTGTTTATCGTTTGCTTTATTTGCTTGAGTTTCTTCATTCCTCTGTTTTGCTGCAATAAGCAAACCAGGATGGTGGGAGGAGAGGCGCTGAACGGTTTTCATTTTCCAGATAGCCAAATATTCTTTAATATTTCCAAGAAAAGCCTAAGCTTCAAAGGCCTTCATCATTATAAGTGAATTTTGTTACTTTAATTGCATAGAAATATGATTTCAGCCGGTCATATTAGGCAGTTTATTTCCACCTGGTCGTGAAATTGTTCAAAATGTGTCATTGGCAAGGCCTTCTAGTTGGGTTGAATTTGTGGAATTATATAATATGCAGACATTTGATAAGGGATAATTATTGACCGTTGAGATGTGTTTTTGCATCAAAATGTATCGAAGTGCTGAAATAGCAGTGGGATAACAATTTTGATTCTGATGGCATTTCCAAGGAAAGTTTCACATATCGGTAGGAGCGGTTGAACGGTGCCCTCATTCATGGTATGGGTTTTTTAGCATTTAAACACAAAATGAATAGGATAAAACAAGAAGAGCACATACTAAACACATCTAAGAACATTTATCAAAAACGGAAATTTGTAAAGTAAGAAGTGTATCCGAACAACGTGTATCCGCGCGCGCACCCGCTTTGTTTACTCCCAGCAGCGGCGCTCCTGCAAAAAAAAAAATGCTGTATTGATCAAATGGGGAAAGGTTTTGTTTCACCATTGAGTATTCACCCTGAATTTTAATCCAGATTTCCGAATATTTGCTTAGTAACGTATTTTTCATCAAAAGCTTAGACCTAAATTGCTCATTGTAGTTGCAAACTATTTTATTTAACGTTTTTCCCCATCAAACTTTTTTTTTCTTTTTCTTTAAAAACAGTTCTGCTATCAACAAGGAAAAATAAAATATAAGGTAGCACTATGGTGGGAATGGTACATATTCTGTAGCATGTGCCAAATCAGGGGATTCACATGTTTAGTTTTACTTTGGTTAACATTTCAAGATACAGCATTTGGCCTGAAGTCTGCTCTTAACAATGCCTTGCATCTTAAAATCCAGCAGATGGCAGTAAACTTCAACAGTGACAAAACGGCCAATATAGAAACATAACTCCATTGGAAATGTATCCAGACTTGTGACGTGGTTGCAGATTCTGCGTGACCACCTAGTTTTTGGATTGGTTTAGATTTTTTTCTGCCAGATAGTAAATTAATCTAATCTAAATAAATTGAAACCAATACATTTTATGTGTTCTAAACAGACTCTTCTAGGTTATTTGCGTGTACCAGTTAGAGTGGGTGGAACGGTAGCCGGAGACGATTTTATAACTTTGCTGAAAATATCTGAGGTACTGTGACCCAGACATGAATACTAATCGAACTAGAAAGGAAGAAAGAGATCAACTTTGTTTTCGTAGGGAACATCTGCACTGCACGTGCAACATGTTTGTGAAACGCTTTTGAAAAGAAGCTCCAGAAATCAACATTTGATCAGTTTACTCTACTTTAAATAAGATCATTGATGATGCATTCACATACTGGACTATATTAGTCATAGTGAATGATTAGGGATAAGTTTGGCCACTCGGGCATATCAGCATGTAGAATAGGCCTGCCATGTGTTTTCTTTGCCCCTGTTTTCTCTGTGAGCTTCAAACACAGAGCAGTGAGCTCCTGATCCCTGCTTTCCGCTAGACCCAGTCCAGCGCCAGTTCAGTCACTGGTGAATTATTCACACACCACTGGCCCTCAGTGCAGCTGGGCTTAGAAAAACGCCACCAAGCACCATCTCTGCATTGCCTTTGAGCAAATACCTCAGACTCATTATACAGTTTTCTCTTACATGACCCCTTGTTTTTAAAGTGGCCCTGTTCTGTTATAGTTGGAGCCACACCAGGGGCAGTACAGTTCATATTTTTGGAGGATATGTGGTAAAGTATATTCGCCAATGAATGAATCCTCAGCTTTTTAATTTTGCTTTGGTCAAAATGTCATGCTTGTTTTCAACATTCACTGTAAGCCACTATAAGTACAGTGGATATAAAAATTCTTCACATTCCAGTTACAATGGCATTCTGTGTAACGGTGGCATTGATGTAAAAATATTAAAAACGAAGATAAACCATGTTTTAGGGGGGAGAAAAAGGAACACAAGAACCGTCCAATACCTTTTACATACATTGTGTCTCAGTTCACGGACTTGTGTACTTTACCCTTGCTATTTTGAGTGCATAAGTTTGTTCATACTGCCGAATATGGAAACATGCAGTTTACTAAAAGTACACTGATGGTGCTCATAAAATGGTCACAATTTTGAGTGTGCAACACTGCACACTTCTCACTCATAATGGTTGCCATCTTGGCTACATAATAAAAAGAGGGACCACCAGGTTCATTTCAACTTTATAAATGTATAGTGTGTGTGTGTGTGTGTGTGTGTGTGTGTGTGTGTGTGTGTGTGTGTGTGTGTGTGTGTGTGTGTGTGTGTGAGAACTACTGTGCACCACTAAACTACCTTGGCAGTACAAACCTCTTTAGGCCCCAATGGCTTGAGGCTTGCACAAGAACTCCCTCAAATGTCAATGCTTGGCCCCCTTTTTTATTTATTAATGTGCTTGCTCTGCAGGCACACTATTGTTCTTAAGTTTTATTATTCTTATTTTTATTGTTCCGTTCACCTGTTTTTTCCACCCCCTACGCCTCCTAGAGTTTTCGAGCTAGAAACGTCGTTCCAACTCTGAGACATCCGTGCCGATCCGGGCATGATGGCTTGTTCAAATGGTTACATTACCCCTTCATTCGGTATTCCCGTTTTTTTCGCAAAAAAACAGCGCTCTCTAGGACCTCGAGGAGTCGTTTGTGTGCTTTTCCGCCCAATTCCGTGCCAAAACCAACACACTCTAGGACCTTGAGGAGTTTAGTGTGTGTGCTGCTGGCAACATTTGAGCAAGCACACTTTTTGCATTTTCTCTGCGGAAATGTAAAATGTAGTTGTAAATAATGTAAAATTGTATATAAATAATATACTCTCCCATGGTCAGCTTTGCAGCAGCGCCCAAGTTTCAAAATGCATTGAAACCCTAGCAAGATGTCAAAACCATGGCAACTTATTGCGTGTTTCCCTTCATTGTATACATGGCAAAAATATTAATGCGTAAGCATTCAAAGGTTTCAGATTAGACTACATGTGTTCATCAGTTACACTGGCTGCAGGATTGTCCCAAGTTAAGGAGAAATTTTTCCTCCTTACATTTGAAACTACTGGACATTCACCACAATAAAGCAATCAGGTATATAATAAACACTATGTTGGGGAGTTCCTGCTGTAGGTGCACAGGTGTAGTTATAAAAATAAAAAAATAGACCTTTTGGTGAATACCTTCTCAGAATGTACTGTCAGTTGAATATCCCTTGGTGTCAACTTGGAGACAGAACCAGCATCCTCTAGATGTCTAACTTTGGTTTACATTAGACTAGATTACCCCCATCTGATTTCTGTTTATTGCATAAATTATGTGAGTGACCAGTGAATGAATGTAATATACTCCCATGTAATTATTTTCTGATTAGGAGCATCTGGGCAGGTTGCACGAGAAACAGCTGTTGTTGGCAAGACCAGCAAGATGAAGGAGCAGATTGAGGAACAGCTAAAACAACTAGAAGAAGAAATCACTGCCTGTAAGACACATGAACACACAGTTCATTACACCAAATGAACATTCTGTATATGGCTGCTGTATTATGGATATTTTTGCTGTAAATACATGATATTGCTGTAATGAACTAGGTTTGATCATTTTGGACGTTGTAAGATACCGTATTTCCCCATGTATAAGACACACACTTTTCTTTAAAAATTTTGGGTCTAAAAACTGGGTGCATCTTATACAATGGTCACAGCGAACGAAAGCAAGGGTGAAAGTCCGTGACGGATGCGGAAGCTAGCGACGCATGCACGTCGTGTGTGCTAGACATCTAAACGCTCTCTGGCGGTATTTGGGGGAGGCAGCGTCCATTTGTTGCCGTGATCTCGGACCCGTACGACGACGCTCAATGCTACTCGAACCTGTTATAAACCTGGATGGTTACGTTTCGCCCAGAAATGGCTCCGAAAAGATTTTTGTACAGCACTGAATTCAAGTTGACAGTGATCCAGTTTGCAAAAGTGAATGGAAATCGTGCTGCTGGACGCAAATCTGGTCCTCCTCCAACTGACTGATGAATAAACTTGATTTCAATAACTTTATGAAATATTTTTTTTTGCATTAGATTGTAATCCAGCAGGCAAATAAATACCTGTCTGTCAACCAAAAAATTTTTTTTCCAATTTTCGGGTCCCAAAATCAAGGTGCATCTTATACATGGGGAAATACAGTAAATGTTTGCATTTAACCTTGGGTAAATATCAATCATGGTCTGATAAATATGGAAATCTGTCAGCTGTGCCTTTTTTTTCTTTTTTCTTTTTTTTTTTTAAATATAGCTTTTCCAAGCACAGGCTTTGATCAGCACACATCCCCAGTGTTCAGTCCAGCGAATCCTGAGAATGCTATAGAGGACAGCCTGGCGGTGCTGGGGGACCATGTTGCCCAAGTGTTGGATGCACATTTGACCTTGGCCACGCAGACACTTCTTCTCAGTGGGTCAGTGTCCGTTAGATTTCCATGGAAAAGCCCAGATGTCAGTAAAACACGACTGAGAATATATTCAGTCATGAGGGGGGAAAAAAAGAAAATGCTTAAATTTTATGTGCCTTCAAGTCTGTTTTTATTCATCAGGGACTAAATGACAATGGTGTGGTCCTTGCCAACATCTGCAAGCAAAAAAAAAAAAAGAAACCCAGTAGACTACAGCATGTAGTCCATCCATCCATGATCTATACTGTTATTCTGTTAAATTGGAGCCAATCCCAGATGATTTCAGGTGAGAGGTGGGGGATAGCCTGGGCAGAGTGCCAGTCTAGAGACATTTAGAAACATCCCTTCACACACATCACGGCAAGAAAAAGGGACGTTATCCATGACTTCAGAGAAGCAATTGTTGCTGCTTCACAAGCTGGGCAGGGTTATAAGGCCATCTCCAAACAATCTGAGATTCACTATTGTACAGTGAGACGGATTGTTTCATGTTCAGAGATGAACATGAGATGAACAAAAACCCAAGGACTCAATCATGTGAGCTACAGGACACTGTTAGCACAATCAGAAAAACACTGAACAAGTATGGCTTTTGAGGAGGGAAGGCTAGGGAAAAGCTCCATCTCGCCAAAAAGAATATGGCAGCAAGAATTGGGTTTGCAAAATTTCATCAGAGCAAACCACATAATCTGGACCAGCATCCTTTGGACTGATGAGATCACATTGGAGATTGGGCATTATGCTCAGTGCAGTGTTTTGTAAAAAACAAAAATGGCACACCACCACAAACACCTCAGATCAACTGCCAAGCATAGGGGTGAAGGGATGATGAGTTGGGCTTTTTTTTTTTTCGCAGCTTCAGGACCTGAGAAACTAGCAGTCCTTGAAATAATGGTGAACCCCACTTTAATATATATTTCTCTCTATTTTTTTCTGAAACAAACATGAGGCCACCTATCCAGCGGCTTAAATTGGGTCATGCAAGAAGGAAAAAAATCAAGGCGTTGGAACGGCCAAGTCAAAGACCAGATCTCAAACACATTGAGACGCTGTGGTGGGATATTAAGAGAGCTGTGCATAAATGAGTGCCCTTATTTGTATATTTTGTTCATTGAACTTGGTGAGGCCCTAATAATAATAAATAAAAACATAGAATTGAAAGAGTGTACTTTCTTTTTCCAATGACTGTACACTATGGCCAAAAGTATGTGGACACCTGACCTTTACATCCGTATGTGAATCATCCGTACACTGTTGCCACAAAGTTGGAAGCACACAATTGTCTTAGAATGCCTAAATGCTTCAAAAATCAGATTTCCCTTAACTGCACCCCAAAGGGGCCCAACTTCTTCGGTGTTTGCTGTTTGCTGAAGCCTTTTGGGGTCAAGGTCAAAAGATGAACATGACTTTCAGTTTCTGATATTTGCCACTTGACATGTTGAACAACTTGGACCATGGCACCTTTTGGTAGTAGACCACCCGATTTTTCGCTGGAGAAAGTATAGGAACAGATAGTCTGAAAAGTAAATTTTAAGTAAATAAAACGTAATATTTGACTGCGTATCCCTTGCATCAGGTTGGGGTTTCCATCATGCACCCTCTAGAATTTGAACACCTACATAAATAACCTAAATAAATTAAAAATAAATTACCAAGTGTACTCACCGAGGGTGTGTTTTGCAGGCAGCTGGACTATGAAAATTTCCAAAGTGCAGTGAAGGAGATTTCCTTCCATTCTGAAGGAGGCTGGAGCAAGGTGATGATAACTTAGTCTTGTAGTAGCGAATCAAGGTCCCTGGCCTTAAAGACCGTGTGTACACTTATATAGACGGCTTTACTTGTCATCCAAATTCATCAAATTACATTTAAATGTGTGTCCCTCATTCTCTTTTACCCTCTCTACCTCTTTTTTTTTTTTTTTTTTTTTTTAGGTTTTGGTACCTTTAGTGTTGTTGCAAGCGCTGCATTGTCATGGTCAACCACTGGCCACGCTGCTTTCCCTGGGTGAGCGTTACTTGGTTGAGGTTGAGGCAGACTTCATCATCCAGCAGGGTGGATGGGTGAGTGTTTCTGGTTTTCTCTGTCGAACGATGTGAAGGAAGTGAATCACTTTTACATGATTTTAATAAATCCTCTGGATGAACCAGAGTCCCGAGTCCGGGGAGGGTTGGGCATGGGGCGAGCGACCTCACCCTTTAGAATACACTTGGCTACAGAAATGTCAACCGAGCCCCGTGGGGGCCGCTTGACACCCTGTGTGCCGTATGGCATGACCAGGATCTAAGCAAGAGAAGAAGAGAATAAACCCTCTATAGGGTCTAATCAACGCAGGACACTTTGAATAAGCTTCTGTTGTCTTGCGGAGAAAGCTAATTCATGCGCACCGTATTGTTAGTGAAACATGGGGGGTGACATTCAAATGTGGGTCAGGCAACAAGAACAGTGTAGGTCATTTAAATACCTGGCATCGTGACCTGAGACTGTTAGACACCGAGCCATTTTTGATGTTTGTTTATTTCATTTCTGGTTACATGTGTGTCATTTACTGTAAAACAGTTGGACAGTTCATGGGTCCTACAGGGACAATTCATGTGAATTGAATGAGTCGTTGTAGAGTTTATGCCTCTTGTGCAAATGGATCATAAAAGGCCAGCGGACAGCATATGTGCTTCGACACTTTTCTTTTTAAAATCTGGACAGACGCATAGTGCGGACCCAAATGCTGGTTAAAATCTGCTGTGTGAGGCACATCAGGCACGACATAACGCATCAGTTTCAGAAGCACTTTTTTTCTTTTATATATA
>JAQMCW010000036.1:11742193-11761586 GCA_030068335.1 Chrysichthys cranchii | reverse complement strand
TTTAATGTTTGAATTAACATTTTTTTAAATTATATTTTATATTCCAGAGTCCCGCGAAAGCCAAAAAATTCCGCGAAATCAAAATGTGAAAATCCACATGCACTGAACCTGCGATAGGTGAACCGCGACATTGCGGGGGTTCACTGTATAAGCGTTTCCTATTATCTTTCCAAAAATGAACATTTATCCATAAATCCACTGAGGAAATGCAGAACCCTTAAAAGTCCAATCAGCAAGACATTTAAGTAATACCTGTCTGCAATTACACTGATAACAGTAAATACGGGGTTTAGATCTCACCAGACAGTCTAGCTGGGACACAGGACTCTTGCTACCGGGCTGGCTGATGTCCCAGATCTTCACGCAGCCCTTTCCTCCAGTGTAGACGTGGCGTGTAGGGTTGCTGATGGTGACTGCACACACCACCTCGCCGTGGCTTAAGGTGTTGATCTGGCGGGCATGGCGTGGGATCCCTGGGCCCATCAGAGCGTCGGGAGGGAACGGTACAGGCTGCATCTGCCCATCGGCACTCACGTGGAATGAGTAGGCCCTGACAAAGAGAGAATAAATCAAAGAGTCTTATTCATGCATTCCGCGGACCACAGCACGAAATCACTGCTGACTGAAGTGGGCTAATTAAGTCAATTAAACCAATGAGCAAATGGTCTGTAACGAGTTATCAAGAGCTGCAAAGAGTTGTGGTGTTTGGCACTGGAGTAGCGACACTACATAAACAGTAGAGCAAAAGAAAGGCTCACAATGAGGTCACTTTTTGTGAGATACTTACGGCTTTCCTCCAGAGATGGACGTGAGGCTGGCGGGGAGGCCTGGGGCTCTCATGTGAGGATGATCAAAACCAGCCTAAAAAACGAACAATTCAACAATCAGTAAGATCCTCACACATGGTGGCTCAGAGAAATCCATAAACAATACGAGCTTTTAAGAAAGAACAAACAGCACAACATGCATTACGTTCAGTCTCACTTTAACACTTGCAAAACATGAAAGACTTGACATTCTCACTCTAATGCTCACTACATCAGCGTACAGTCTCGGTCCAGAGGAAGCCAGAGGAAAAGTAAAGTGGCTATTAAAATGCAGAGCGCAGCCTTAGAAAGGACACACACACACACACACACACACACAAACGCTCACAATAGACGGACGGCCATATGCAGCAGCGGCCGCCGCGCTCATCTGGGGAGAGATGTGTAGTCCAGCGTAGACCCCAGGGCTCGTGAGTGAGCCGTTCATCTCGTGGTGACCCATCATGGCAAAAGGAGCTGGGTAAGAGCCAGCGATGGAAAGGGGAGTGCGTAGCGCAGGAGCAGCTACAGAGAAGGACATCAGAAATCAGCATTAGTTACAGGCAGAAAAAGACCTGGGTGTGTGGAGTGGCAGCTCAAGCAACACTCCCTGCACTGAACGTTATGGGATGGACAAAAAGCACCTCCAAGATCTCTGATCAAAAAGAATCCTGATGACAATGCTCAAGTAAATATTAAGGTTCGCATTTTTTGAGTTAAGCAATTTATCTTCTTGTGATGTACAGCAAAGAACACCATTTATCCAAGCAATGGGTCAGAGTAAACCTAGTGGCTGTACTTACCCAGGGCCTCCATGGGCGGTTTGCCCAGGATGGGCCGCAAACCCGGCGTGGTGCTGGTGCCGGGGGTCGGGGCATCGTTCCGTGGAGTGGGTGTGTTAGACTTGAGACCAGGGGTGGATGATTTGTCGTTCTGCATTTGAAAGAAAAACCAACAGAGTTCAGAAAGCTTCGGAAAGAAGTAAGGCAACATACAAGTACGCAAGAGGGGTTTGAAGGAAATCCTGTCCTATTCTGACAAACATCCTATTCCTATGAAGCTATAAACTCCACTGTTTGCCCTAAAAGCCATTACTGGCACAATGGACATGAGGCTCATTTTTTATCCTTCCCCTTGCGTTCATCCTTTAATCTTTCTGACAAGGCAGAAGGCCTAGAATGGTTAAGCACACCAAATTATTAGCACAGAAGACATGACAGATCCTGCTACAGAAATGCTATATGTCTGACATTTGCTAAGTAATACTAATGCATTTCAAGTCAAGGCTGGGAAGCATTCATTCCCAAGCCATATAAAAGCTAGAGACATAAGAGGATTAGTGTGCTGGGCCACATCTTTCAGGTAAAATTCACTAGGGGGTCCACTGAAAAATGCAAAGGGTTCCCTATTTAAAACAGCAGGCGTAATTGTGTGTGTACGTGCCCTTACATGGCCGTGCTCCTTGGTTTTTGAAGAAGGTGTGCTGCCAGATGAGGCCACCGAAGCAGGACTATTAGGTGTGTCCTTTTTGGGGGGGCGGGGCTTATCAATGCCATTTTCTGGAGGGGAGTGGGCGGGGCTGCCTCGGGGTGTAGCAGGGTCCTACACAGACAAGCCGAACAAAAGAACCCGAACAAGAGCCATAGTAAGAATTTTAGCTCGGTCGAACGCACAAACGCACAGCTTTACACAGTGACATCTCACCTCATTAGAAACGTCGACCACGAGATCATCACTTTTATCTCCATCACTATCCTGGATTTAAAAAAAAAACAAAAAAAAAAACTAGCTCCTCAATCTCAATCAATTACGTGACAAATGACCTAGAAACAAGTTGCCATTTTTCAGACTCACATATCTGCTCATATTGTCCTTCTCTTCCATTTTGCGCTTCTTGGAGTCCAGGCTATAGTCAGAGGAACCGCGATGCTTCTCGCTGGCGGTACGCAGACTGTCAGACGGGGAAATGGAGTTGTTCTAAAGAGGAAGAAAAAAACAAAAAACAAAAAAAGACTTCATCATGCTCAGGAATAGAAGGTAAAGCAAACAGCATTTGTTATTTATCGCTGGGTAATACGCCTTGTGACAATAGTATTCATTTAAGCCAGATTTCAACATAACAGCAGCAGACAGCATTGACAGGTACTTTACAGCTGTGGGTTCTGAAAGAAACCCAAGATGGAAAAAAAAAGAAAGGGAAAATACAAAAAAAAAAAAGGGGGGGGGGGGACGGACGGACGGACGGACAAGTAGTTCATATCACTCCAAAACCACACACTTTAAAAAGCCAGAAGAGGCCTATTCATTCTCACTGGCCGCCTACAAAAGCCAAAACAGGCTTAACACAATGCACTGAAACTAGCCAAGCCGTATCTAACAACCTACGCTAGACTAAACACCCAAGAATTTGCTGGCTACACAACAGAGCAGCCACAGTTAAGCAGACCAAAGAGAGGGGCTTGTTTTCACAGTCCCCCTCCCTCTTTTCTAAAAAAGACACAACAAACAGCTTCAGGAAGACATGAGCAGTACTAGTGCTGAACAACGGCTCTTTATCTGAGAGCAGCCAGGCCTGGACTGGACTGGATATATATGTGCGTGTGTGTGTGTGTGAGAGAGAGAGAGAGAGAGAGACACACCATGTAATGGCCATTGATTGCTGTAGCATGCCGAGCTTCGACTCCAAGCCTGTATACTTGGCCGACTAAAAACAAATGGGCAGTCAGGGAGGTCACATGCAGGCAGCTGCACTACAGCGGTGAGCCTCTGTCCACTGGATCTCTTATGTCCTCATTTTAGTTTCAGGTTAACTCACTCTCAGAAAAATGAGACCAAATGCACACCTAATCTTTGCCCCCCCCAAAAAAGAAACCCTAGGCCACGATTATTATGGTGGTACATCCTCCCATATCCCCACCCCCTTAGGATGGAAATGCCAGTGAAGCACAGAGGCCTTTTTAAGTGTTCTCTAGGCATTTTCTCAACATAATCCAACCTGAGAGCTTCTCTTAGGTTTCCCTCATCCCAGAGAGAATGCACAGCACAAGAGGGCAAGAATGCCTCCAAGTTCGTGGCAAGTGTAAAAAGAAACTGAGCTGAGGAGTGAGATGAAGTAGCAGACTGGGCAGACTGCCCACAGTCCTCTCTCTGTGTGTGTGTGTGTGTGTGTGTGTGTGTGTGTGTGGTGCGTCTGATGCCTGACCTTTTAAAGAGATGCTTGGCGTGTCTCATTAAATAGAGTCACAACTATGCTATCAGATGACCCAAGACACTGGCACAACACGCACGCACACACAGGCTCAGGGTCATAAATGCTAGAGGAGCGCCTCTTCCTTTAGACATGACTGCACCCATTGAGTTCTGGCTGGGACTGTTAGGAACCCAATCTCACTGCCACAATCAGCCATCAGAGAGATTTAAACTCTCCCATCAAATAAACGCCTTTTACAAGGAGATGAGACGAGAGGAAGCGAAACAGTGCTACTGCCTACGTTCATGCATATTTATCAGCTAGGCCTAAAAAACAAAAAAAACCATAAATTTAAAAAAAAAAAAAAAAAAAGGTCGGGGTAGTAAAAGGGACAAGATATCCCAGAAAAGGAGAGAGAGAGAGCGCGAGACCAAGGGGAAAATCAGATAAATCTGCTAAGAAGGGAGGAGATTTAAAGTCGTCTTTAATTGTGATGCAATTACGCAGCAGTGCTAATCTGTACACTGTGATATGAGTCATTTCCCATCTGCATAGAGATGAGAGAGCTTATTTCATAGAAAACCTTGTTTCCCCATTAGTCACTTTAATGAAAGCAGATTACTGTACGCGGTGCAACTTGTGAGGGTTTCAGGCAAAAGAAGCCTTGCTTGACATTTACATTAATGGAAAATTTCTTAGGCGTGAAACAGGTTAAAAAGCTCTTTCGTGCAGGAAGAAAGCGAGACAAAGAGAGACAGAATGAGAGCAAGGAAGAGTGGGCGAATGAACAGAGGATATGAGAGAGAGAGAGAGAGGGAGGAAAAAAAAAAGTGAGAGATGTACAAAAGCCAACAGATGAGCCAATGGGAAACTGGGCACTCACCGTGCTCTCTGCAGTCAGTGGATCCAGTTGGAGGAGAGAAATAGACATGAGGATTGGCCAGCCACAGAGAAGAGATAAACAACAAAAAGTCAGTGAGGCTCTCTAAATAAGAGAGGGGTTTCATCACCTAGAAAAAAAAATTTTCATCCGCCAACTTGAGTGCCAAGACATGTGCTGTTTTTCTGACCCAGAAAGCATGATCTAATTAGGAGTAATATGTTGCCTATGAATTGTGTTTAGCTTCTGTTAGCGCATGCACAAAGACAAATCTGCCCTATATTTTAATTTAATGGTTATTACAGCGTCACAGGGAAAATGAGGAGGATCATTCAGGGTCAGCAAAAAAGAAAAAGAAAAAAAAAAAGAAGAAAAAAGAAAACGGGGGGAAAAAGAAAAAGAAAAAACGAAAAAAAAAAAACGAAAAAAAAAAAGAACTCTGCTAGTTTCTGAAGCACTAGTTCTCTGGTGTTCCTTCAAAGCAGTGCACAGACCCTTTCTCACCTCTGTGCTCCAGGTCATGGTGGTTCTTCTCGTCCTTCACAGGCAGGTGGGCCTGGCTGCCCAGTGCCCCTAGCGCCAGCAGGCCCGAGCCTGTACCTGTGACTGGAGGGATGCCTGGAGGCTGCAGGCCCGAGGGGTGTGGGGGCAGAGCAACGGGGCCATGTGCAGCATGAGAGAGGTGCTGTGCCTGGAGCTGCTGCTGCTGTGAAAAAAACACACTGCGAGTGGGCCAGAGGGAAAACACCCCAACAAAAAGACATATGCACAAACACTATGCCAGTACGAGCCCAGTGGAGAAGAGCACGCTAAAAGAGTTGCATTAAAACCCTCATGGATTAATCAGAAAGAACAGTCTGTATTACATTTCTATATTTGTCACAGGGAACAGCCATGACTGAGAAAGAAAAAGAAGAAGAAAAAAAAAAAAAAGGCTCCACAACTGCAGACAGAGACTTAGGAGACAGGAAAGACAAGTTAATCACGGCTGGGTGAGAAAACTGGGAAAACAAAGAAACGTAGAAGGCAATGAGGCAAGACAGGTTTTGACATGTCCGCCTAAACGGGTGTCCATGATGGAAAACAACCTGAAACAAAATGGTCAAGTCAACATGAATGAAGTTACGCACGCGCGCGCCCACACACAATACAGTTATAAGAACAGACATTCAAGGTCTGTCAGCTCTGGGGCTTTACCACCTGCCCTTTAACCTCATCAAAAAGCTGAACAGCCACATAGCCACCCGCCCGCCCGCCCCCCACACACACACTTGGTTAAATCACAAACTATGAGTCATTCATGAAAACTTTTAAAAGTAGTTTTTTGTTTTTAAATGGTTGCGTGCGTGTGCGTGTGTATGGTTACAGCGGACAACAACCAGACTCGATGCTGGCAAGAGTTCAAGCCTTCAATATTCCCATTAATATTTGAAGGGCTTGGGGCAAGCTAACGGGAGTTAAAAGCCTCTCAGCATGGGAAGTGTGCCGTTTAAAGCAAGCTTAAATAATACTTAGTACAGGCACCAGTAAAAAGAAGGAAGAAGAAAAAAAAAAGAAAAAAAAAAAAGAAAAAAAAAAGACACTTCACAATTTATTACCATGCTCTGGAGGGCTGAATAATTTAGCTGCTGTTATGCCATGTACCACCACCACCCCATCCCTCTATACACACCACAGCTCAATCAGCTGCCATTTATGGCCACTCTCACTGCAACCTTGAGTGTGCACGTTTCCTTCGGAAGTGAAAAGGTTAGATATTATTGGCCACGTATGGCGATCATGGAGGTACAACCTTTTGGAATTATTAGCAGGTCATTAATGCCATGCTGAGAGTAAATATCAATACTAAAGGCTTATTTAGAAGCCTAGAATGCTCCGAAAGCTTGCCCTTTCCAGAGGACAAATCATTATTAAGATGTCCATCATGAGCTCTTATTCAGGGGTGACCATAATTGCTAACAGCTTCGCCGATTATTTGCACAGCTGGCTGTATATTGCTGTCAAGGCCTTGGAGAATGGCAGGGAAGAGAATGGTATATAGAGAAGTGTCACGTGGGGTTTGAGTCACAACCTTGCCCCCCTCCCCAATTCAGTTATGAGACAAGCCTCACGTGAACCAGCGAGTAGGTGGACATAAGGAAGAAAACGAAAGGGAGCGAGTAGCCGTGCTTTCATCACGCGGCTGCAAGGTTTGAAGGTGTACGTGGCCGTGAAAGTGCATGTGAATAACGAAGGGAAAGCACGTGTGTGTGTGTGTGTGTGTGTGTGTGTGTGTGCAAGCTAGAGAAGATGATTGACCACGAGGGAAATTAAAAAGGCAGTTGATTCACCAGGGAGGCCCTTCCCTGCTCATTCTGGCTAATGAGCCACTGATGTGTAATATGCATGGACAATCATTGAGAACCCTCATTAGAGCCCCAGCTATGAAGACAAGAAAAAGAAATAAAATGCCTCCTCTAATTTAATATTCGTAGATAAAGACCTCTTCTGCTGGCATTAATCTCCTCCCCAACTGTGAAGTACTGCTGCCAAACACTGGCTGGCCACCAGATGGAAAAAAAAAAGAAAAAAAAAGAAAAAAGAAAAAAAATAATATGGCTGGGCAGTTTAGAAAAAAAAAAAAAAAAACCCTACAGGCCAAATTAGACACCCACTTTCTCTTGTCCTCAGGTGGGATAAACTAAACAATTTAGCACTGTAAACATGCAACCTTGGACTATCTACAACAGATCCCCCTCACTTCAGCGCACACACACACACACACACAGACTAAATTGGACCCTTACGACACATGGAGGCCATCTTAAATGGTCCTCTCGTGAGAGGTCTGGGAAGACATGTTAAAAGCAGTTGTTGCGGAATTAAACAGAGCTGGGAGTGCGTGCGTGTCTGTATCTGTACTACCCCAAACCACATTTACATCCAGTCTAGGCCAAGGCACAGTCACACCATGCTTCAGCTTATTCTATGTACAGTAATAACTAAATACAACCACTCACAACCACAGGCAGGAAATAGGGTGTGAAAATGGTTTCTAAATATATATAGTGCCAAACATGCCCGCATGCTAAGCGGTGAGGGCAGAAATGCTGAACTGCTAGGAGAAGCCATCTTGAGATGTTTGATGAAAATGCTGGAATAAATAAATAAATAAATAAATAAATAAAGCAATGCTGGCCTAGATGCATCCAATTGCTTGCTCTGGGGTCCATCAATAAGACATGCTGGCAGCTGTTGCACTGCCAGCGCATGAGTGTGAAGGAGCACACTACTCTCATCTCACCTTGGCCTTCAAGTATTCATGAGCACACTGGCACCTATGTGCATACATGCATTTACACATACTGACTTCTGTGCAAATTGCCTCCTGCAATAAAATAAAAACACACACACACACACACCTTTCCCATCACGCACAGCAGCTCTAGACAAGGCAACACTATCGCCCAAGGAAACACAAACGAGAAAATATATGGAATTAATACGAAAGCAAGAACCATCAAATGTCAGAAACCTAAATGTCGACTCCATTTTTAATCCGTTCTCAGAGGGGAAAAAAGGTGACCCACTTATAATTAAAATAAATAAATAAATAAATAAATAAATAAATGTCAGACCTCCCCAATAGAATTCCAACCGATTCTTTCAGATTCTCCCCCTTCTAACAGAGTCATTAAGCAATAAAGCAGATCTGGTGCAGAGCGCCATCAAAGCTGTCGTCAAATAGGCTCTTCCCTGAAGATAGCCTGGCATTTAAAAGAGCGGCCGCATGCCTGCCTCGTTCCGCCCTAGATTCCAGGAAGTCATTATCTAAGAAGGGGGGGGTAGTTCTGTGTCAGTGTTTAGGTCCTAATTGAATTTCGATATCAAGCTAAACAGCTGTTCCTTGTGGTCCTCCACCTTGCACCAGCATCGGAATCCCACCAGTGAAAGAGATCAGTCAATGGGAGGTCAGCTGATGTAATCATAGTGCAGCCAGGCCAGATCTGGGGCCAAGGGGCTGGATCTGTTCGCTTTCACACTGGTCCAAATCCTATAGAGGTGATCAATCCATGGCATGGGACAGAAGATAGAGCTGAACAGTGAGCGGTCAGCAGGCATGAACGGACTTGTAAAAGTAAAGGGGTATATTACAGGTGGCAGTGTGATGGCTATGGAGTGTATGTGTGTGTGTGTGTGTGTGTGTGTGGACACCATCAAAGTATCTGTTATCTGCCTCAATCATATTAATACAAGAATTTCATTAAAATACATTTCAAAATAGAATACATGAAAGGGGCAAAACTGTGTATAATCAAATCCGGGAGTTCAAATTATTGCGTTAAAATGACTTATAATTATAATTAATTACATAGTCAATTTGAGGATGATGACATGGCAGCTGTGCCCCCTTATTACAGTCAAATAAGAGAATTAAAGGGGAATACACACGGTGAGTGGCAGATTGGGAAGTCCACGTACCCCGATGATGGCATTCAGCTCGGTCATTGTCACTTGCTTGGCACGTTCAACAGCCTGTGCGACCTGCTGTTGGTGCTGAGAGATACACACACACACACACGGTCACACGTACCCAAAAAAGCTCCACGCAAAGCACGTCAAAAACATTTTCATAATGCATGCTATATTCAAATGCCCTTCAAGGCAAATCAGGTGGATATACGCCTTGTATAATAAGGTGCTGTATAATTATATGCAAAGCAAAAAAGCAGATAAGGCCGCAGTTAAGAATGAATGCAAACCAGTGGTGCAATATGGTTAGAATCATAGATCTTTGTTTAAAAACAAAAAAAAAACAAACAAAAAAAAAAAATCACCATACTGGCATTGGTAAACTAATGTGTTCGTGGTATCCCCATGTTTAACTCTGATCAAATCGCCCTTAATTATTTAATATACAAATACAGATGCTTCTAATACGTAAACACTGGCAGACTAGCTTCATACTTGCCGTCAAATCACTACAGAACATGTGTTTTGAGCGCTAATAATTCTGCTATGACAAGTCATAAAGAGCATAAAACTCACCTCTTGTGACAGAAAGGGCATGATCTGAACCAGAATTGCGTTGAGCCTTTTAGCAATCTCAGTCTGAAAGAGAGAGGAACAGAATCTGATCACGCAATGGACCAGCACTGGAAAGTACAACGCTGTGGAGGAAAAAAAAAAGAGGCTCGACTCAACCCCTTTTAGTGTTTACAACGATTAAGTCAATTACCATGGCAATCAGTGGCGCTTGACTCGGCACACTCCAAACAGCGTGATATTGACATGTGAAATATTTAAAGCATTAGGAGGGCCCAGGGGAGAGGGAGCACAGCTGCGATGAGTGTACACTCCAAACCGCACGGAAGCCAAACCAACCACGGTAAGAGCACCATTACGCTTCACCCGCTTGCCGGGTTGGTAATGCAGTCTGCCGCTGACGAGGACTTCCCTGCTATTCTCTATGCTATATCTGATACACGGACTCCAACCCGGAAGTCTTACGCAGGAGATGAGCGCTAGAGATGTGATCGTATTCAAGAGTGCACTAAGAAATGCTTCAAGTTAAGCCCAGACTAGGCTTGGCTACATACTGAAAAGCCACTTGTTGATGTGGGGAATTAAGATGAGGCTTTTGGCTGAGGATAGAAATGTCTGCAGCAGTCGGTAATGAGAGACGCTGGATTAGAGCCAATTCTGTCAGTATTCTGGGCCCAATCCACCCCCACTGCCCTCCTTCATTTTCCCAGCACCACCACCCACCCTCCTCAGCCGTACGCACCCGACCTCTATTCTCTCTCTCTCTCTCCCTCTCCCTCCCCACCAGCCTGGCCAACGTCGCCATGGCAACTGCGGCCGAGCGCCCCCGTCTCCTATTGCGCCCCAATCATTATGCAAATGCTACCTCGGCTTGACCGTAACAGCCTGCAAAATCATATTACAGGCACGCGGGCAGGTCATTAAATTGAATTTTCGGCCTGTCGATCAGATGAGCGCCGTGCAAGAAAGGTGGATAAAGAGAGAGGAAATGGTGGCAGTGGGGGGAGTCTGCGGGAAGGGATAACAGAACGAAGAAGCCTGGCCTTATCTTGCCATATATCCTCCTAAAGCATCGATTCCAGCCCGGCACTCAAATTCTGTAACTGGAAATCCAGCTATTTTTCTTTATATAACCAATATCTCTGCTGTGTCAGAACTTGCATAAAGAGGTCTTGCTCAGGCTGTGACCGGGGGTGGGGTGGGGGGGTGGGGGGGGTGAAAATGTCGTAACGAGGGAGGGAAGGAGAACGTGCTTGGCTACAGATGCATCATCTACAGAATTTATGAGCCTCAGTTCAACCCAGGGCCAGAGCCGTGCACAAACATCACATCGCTCTTCGGCCGCATTTTTCATTTTTCTCATTCAATTGTAAACACGCAGTGCGGTGCTGACCGGGAAATTATTTATAACATATTGCTGAAAAATGCCAAGTGACCACGGTGGCCAAACACAATATATGAGATGATGGATAAAAGTTTCCCTGCCCTCTCCCCTAGTATGATGTGGCGATATTCATTTCAGGCCAGGCACTGTGCAGTCTGCAACAAGCAAGCAGGCAGGCAGGCAGCTGGAAATGGAAGATATATTGACAGTAATCTTAGGCGGATAGTATTCCACATCAAACCCTTTGTGGAGTACGGACATGAAAGCAGATAGGAGGACGTAGCCAAAATTTCTGGCTTTCGGTATGCTCCCTGCTCTCAAACCCAAGCTGTTTTGACAGCCTGTTATGCATGCAATAAAAAAAAAAAAAAAATCAGCCTTATAATTTTGTCAGCGTCACGTTTGCATGCTTCCTTCATACCAATGTAATAGGGTGTGCAGCACTGAAAACTACAACTCTGATCATTCACTAGGGAAAAAAGAAAAAAAAAAAAAAAAAAAAGAAAACTCCTATAGGGGTCATCTCAACGTGTAATCCTTAGTTGCAAAGATAAACCTGCTGGAGGCAAACATTCGACAGGATTTGCCGAGAGGCCTAAACACCGTCGAGCGCATTCCTCAAGAGCTTACCATAATGCTGACAGCTGGCCGAGTGGGGTGAAGGGTTGACTTATCTGTCAGTCATTCAATCAATCTAAACCTTCGTACCCTGTATGGCAAAAAAAAAAAAAAAAACCAAAAACAAAAAAAAGCCCCAAAAAAACACAAATCCCTCGCCATCACAGGTGCCAAAAGTACGTATATCCGAACCGTTGCGCACTTCGCTTTCACTAAAAACGTCCCCACAGAACAGTCAGCGGGAAAAGGGTGTTCGCTCTGGCTGGAGATAAAAATAGGATGTTGTCACTTTAAGCAGATGAAAGCCCAGCTCTTGAACAGCGAGCTTCATGCTCTGCTACACAATTACAGGTACTCGGACCTGTCTAGCACCCCTTCAAGAGCACTCTAGGGCCGGCCTGTCAATGGCTTGCTGAAAGCTATTTGTCTGTTGCTATCAGTGGCGGGCGGAACAGAGCGAGACACTGATGAGCATTGAATATAGAGGGAAAACAACTGGTGCTCGCAGCCATTCTGCTCCCCATCACAAATAATACTTGACCCAGCTAGGCTGATAGGGCTCCAGCTTTCAATAGCGAGTAGGACGGTCCTCCAACACAGTAATGAAGCACTAGCCCTGGCTTCATACATCACAGGACTAGTCATCTCACACGCAAGACCAGCACTGTCAGCCTGAAACTGAGCAAGGACCTGTCATGTGGGTGTACCTGCTTAAGGAAAAGCCTTGAGATACACAGTGTATAGGAATAAAACTGAACACACGCTCGTGCGTCGTCTGAAACGAACCAGAACAGAACAGCTCTGATTCACAGTGTGTGTGTGTGTGCGCGCGTACACACACAGGTTCCATGTGTACCCGACCACTGACTCCTTAGCGAAAAAAAATGAGGGGTGGAGTTGGCTCGGGACTCCCAGGCCTCACTTACAGCCACCTTGTGTTTTTCTTTTAACAGAGGCTGTGTGTGCTCACCTCATACTGTGAGTCTATTTGCTTTGGTGTGCGCTAAGACGAGCCATCCAGCAGTTAGCAAACACTTACTAGAGTCCCCCCTGTATAAATCATTGATCAGAGTCCCAGTGTCAACCCAGGGCAGTTCGGCTCAATCCAGGGCTCTACACGCAGGAAGCAACCACCTGGCCACTGAGGAGGGTGGGGGGTGTGGGGATTTCCACCATGGCCGTCATAACAGATGAGAAACCTGGATCAGTTCTTGAAAAAACCCCATCGTGGCAGCTCACTGACAGGGCGCTGCGGCCTTCAGAGCGGCGTTTCCGCTTGCCGTTACAGCTGTCTGCAGATATCAGGCGCTGAGTAAATGCCTCCTAAAAATCTGCATTCCATCTTCTCTATTTAAAAGACAAAACACTGGAGGGGAGGTGGGGGGGGGGGGGTGAGGCGCACGTCTCGGATGCAGAGAAATGGATTTTCCTGTCGGTGGAAATAAATCCTCGGGTCTGGAGGATACGGTGGTGTGGATCGGGTAATCCGAGCCACCTCTGGCGGTTAACCACTCCTCGTCTGCCTTGTGCTCCTGGGCTTGGATTAATGTGAAGGAGAGGGGGGAGGTGTGCACTTTTGCCCGCCAACACCCACCTCTCACGCCGCTATCTAGCAGGTTCGAGCTGCGACTGGATGAATTATTCAAGTGCCTACACGGGCTCTGTGGCGGCAGCCGATAAAAGTCAGAGCGCTAAAATGGATCAGTCGATTAACCTGTTTACACAGGACTGGCCCTCCCACTCGCTCGCCTCGCTGCCTCCACAACCCCGTCGCCCCCCTTTTTCCCCCCCTCCCTCGCTCTCTCCTCTTTTCTGGTTGGGAGGTAAGTGGCTGACAGGAGCCATCAGAAGAGTGTGGGACCTGACGAATGGCCCAGCACCCTGACACACACGGAGGACACTGATGGATCACCTGCTCTGCTGCTCCTCCCTGATGCTATTAACTTTCACAAGGTGGAGGGAGGGAGAGGATGAGGGAGAGAGAGCTAGTCTAAACCAGCGTCATTCCTCTGTGATGAACCAACTGCATGAATAGGATCCTGCTGTTGCATCATATGGAGCCATGCAATAAATCAAAACAAAAGCACAGGCACGCACACGCAAACGCGCATTTCCTGAGATTATCCTTTTGGAAAATGTTACTGGAACTAAGCAAACAAAGGAAAGAGTCCAACAGAGGATGAGTCAGGTATCCTGTGAAATTTGTGCACGTTAAAGGAATTAACGAGAAGAGCCTGGATTTACGACAGGGCCCCTGGTTTTTTTTGCCAGGGTTTATTTTCTTAAACCTGCTGACATAATGGGACCTGGACAGCCTCATCTCGCTTTAGTCATTAAGATAGAAGAGCCCTCTGTGCCAAATGCTTAGCTTTAATCTCATTGAAACGGACCATGTAGGCAGGCTCGGCTAACTCTGCGTAGGGAGGAAAAAGTGAAGAGACGCTGAAGAAAAGAAACTCTGATTTCTCACACACACACACACACACACACCCAACATGCTACCTAGAATATTATCCATCATCCAGAGACAGTGTGTGTAAAAACGGGAAGGGATCAAAGGTTCACGTACCTGTTTGTGCATTTCAATGTTCAGCCCATAGGACATCTCATAGTACTGGAAAAATAAATAAATAAAAATCATTTTTTCCTCCATTCCACTCCACATATGCAAACATCATCCAATATTCTCACAGCACATCAGAGAAGTGCAGGGTGTCTGGGTTGTTGTTTTTTTTTTTTTTTTGATGATGATTAAGGGTTGAGAGAAAGAGTGAGCTTTTGATGAACACTTCAAACCCTTTCACACCGGCATTTCAAATCTGGCCCTCCTGCTTCTGTACGTCACTCAGGTCTGAACAAGTCATATCCAAATGAAACCAATTAATAGACATCCAGCATAATTGATGATGATTTCACTACGGGAGAGGCCGAACCTGGGCTCATTCCTTTGTAAAGCATTTTCTGCTTGCAGCCTCTTCTCTCAACACCGTCAGCACGGAGGATTCCTCCTGGTGTTTACCTAACCTTTCCTCCTCCTATCAGCCTGACAAGCTCCTTAATGCGAACGGAATGTTTAACTAGCGTCCCCGGGTATTGGTTAAAGTCATCCTTTGCGTGTTTACCCAAGATAAGAGAATACACTTCCACGCTTTGACCTTGAAGAATCACATCACGGCAAGCCTTTGTTTGTTCCTCTGCTAATCATAAAACCTGGAAGGATGGGGCAAATTTCCCCATCTCCAAACACTTACAGTTGAATCTGCCCCCTTTTTTAGACAGCGTAAATGATTAAGCTTGCACTTAAGATTAACAGCGATTTTCAGTCGGGCTCCTTGTTTGTGTGTTAAATCTCATTATCGGGAGGCCGCGCATTTTCCGCTGCAATCGAGTATTTTCCCACAGACAAACCCCTGGCCCTCCTCCATCACCCCTCACCTAATTTACAGCCACGCATTTGTCCGAGAGCAGCGTCTCCTTGGAGAATAATCAGATCCCCACACAGAGGGAGGTAGACAGAGGGGGAGAGAGGGCGTAATGGGGGAATGAGGGAGGGTGGAATACAGAAGGAGCAGAGAGTCAGAGGAATAAAAGGGGACAATGCTATGGTCATTGACCCCTGTGGCTGAGGGGCAGCACATAAAGAAGCCTAAGGCTCAAAACAGTCACTCAGGGCCCTTTAATAAAGCTGAAGGCACTGGGAGAGGTTTCTCAGTCACACAACACCACCACCAGTATATACCAAGCACACTACCCTCATACACTCCATAAATACAGGCATAATTGCAGCTTAGGGGTTTTTTTTTTTTTTTTTGCGTGTTTTTTTTTTTAAATATCATCTTACCATGACATAGTGGCGTTGCATCTCCGTCTTCTCGTTGGCCAATTTGTCATACTCCACCTTAAGACTGAAATAACACACAGACATCTTAGACACTACAATTGCTCTGCCATTTTATTCTCTTTCAATTACAGTTATATTCATGGCTCTCTGACAGGGTTGGTCACAAATTTTTGCTTTTTTATATTTTTTATTTTCTCTTTAGCCGACCAACGCATGCACCGCTGTCAGAATATGGAGCTGCACTCACAGCGCCCAACGTTATCCAACCGCCACGGGAACCCACGGAGTATTACCTGTGATACTGAGCTTGCAGGAACTGAAACTCGTCCTTGATCCGGTCGCACGATTCCGCCACGGTGAATTTAAAGCCCGGCTGACCAGGCTGGTGGGGCGCCTGAAAGACAGCCGTCACATCGATCAAACTCAATTACATCCCGCGAGAACCAAATCTGTCTTCCCGCAAACGCTGAGCGAGGCTCGAGCGCGTTCTGCAACCTGCCGTGAGCCCTGGGGGCGCCTCGGAGGTTTCAGGGCAACGTCGTTTCTACAGGGACGTCTAGGTGACGGCGGCAGGTGTTTTTAAGGGCTTAAAACACACACACCAGGCACAGGAGTGGGGTCACTTCGCAACGTTAGACCAAAACAAAACAAACAAAAAACACAAAAGACACCACAAAACCCTCACATACGATCAGTTTTATCCCCCTTAGCCACCCTGTTGGGCTTCAACCAGGTGGTCCACTTGTACACAAGCACATCCTCAGGTTTGTTTTGCTCGAAAGGAATTCTGAAACCCCCCCAAAAGGCTGACTGCATGCTCACAACCAGGTTTAGTTTCGGGGGGGGGGGGGTTGTTTCTCTTCACTGGAAGATTTCCCCCTGACCTGCATGAACAGGCTTTAGTCATGGGGGGTGGAGCAGCAGGGCACACCAGAATAACTAAATCGATGCAGATGTAGCAAATTACAGCTCATATCAGTTCAAGATGGGCGACTTACCGGATGCCGGCCCTGCGGATACATCTTGAAATGTATCCCTTATCTCTCGGAGGCTCGCCGGTGTGCTGGATGGAGATGAGCCAGTGTAATTCAGCAGCACATCAGCCAGAGCTGCGACACACACACACACACACACACACACACCGAGCGGGCCAGCCGACACACTCCCCTTCTCTCAGATCTGCTCGAACCCCTTCACCTTTTCAGGGGAGACAATGTAACACACACACACACACACACACAAACAGCGTTAGGCTCCTCACACAGGCACATTTCACAGTAAATCTGCTGCTGCGCGCGCGCTTTAAAACGCCTCTAAAAACAAACAAAAACAAAACAAACAAACAGAGTGTGAGCTGTGCGGGTTTTAATTCCTTAGGAGCTCCTTCAGTGCCGTAAAGCGGCTTCACAGGGAGACGAGGGAGCTAATAAAGTCCAGCGGACATGTGAACCTAACCCGAGCGACACGAAAACACAGCTTTACTGAACTGAGTGACCAGACGCGCTGACTGGGGTGTGTGTGTGTGTGTGTGTGTGTGTGTGTGTTCTTTGTTTGTTTGGCTATTAAGTGTCCACACCTTACCAACCATTCATCAATAAACACGTTACAAAACAGGTTCCGCCGAGTCTCTAACTAGGAATAATGTAAACACAGATGTAGCGGAGAGCTAGTCCGTGGGTTGTTATGTGGTGTTGGTGGTGGTGTTCAGCGCGCGCGCGAGTCTGAAGACTTGTACAAGAACAATAATAGTGTGGGGTGCTAAGCTAACCTGCTAGCCACGTACCTGACTCCGCGTCTCTGAGCGTCCAAACAAACAAACAAACAAACAAACAAACAAATAAATAAACAAGCAAGCAAACGGCACCGAGAGCCTCTTTAGCACGCGGAGCCGCTGTCCCGAGAGCTCGAGAGGGAGATTTCAACGCGTTTTATGTCGTCCGGGCGTCGAAAACGTTCATGTTTCAGTGTTAACGGCGCACACAAGCCAGCTCGCGCTCGCTCGCGCGCGCTCTCTCTCTCACTCCCTCACGCGCGCTCGCGCTCTCTCTCTCTCTCCCTCTCCGTGTCCGTGTCCGGTCTACAAGGCGACTGGAGACAACTGTTCGTCCTGAGCAGGTCCCGAGCCGACAGAGTCACTCCGTTCCGCGCTCAGTCCCGTAATCCGGAAACCACCACCACCACCACCAACAAGCCCAAAGCCGTACTTCCGATTTGTGAAGCGCTTCAGGAAGGGTTTGTCAGTGTACCGCTGTAGTCCGCGCTCACGTTTCCTCTCCGTCCAGCGCCGTTGCCCCTGTACCACACACAGACAGACTACCGACACGAGGGCTGAACTGCCTCGAGAGCGCCTCTCCCCAGCCAATCAGAGAGCCGCACACGGCCCCGAGGCGGCGCGTCCAATCGCAGCGTGGCGTCCCCACGTGGGGCGCGGCAGGTCCGTGGGTGACGTCATCCTCGCCATTTTAGATCCGAACAGGTAGCTTTGCACGCGCTGAACATCTCGAGGTGTTCCTCATGATGTCTTCATGCGGATGAGAAGTTGTTTTTTTTTCTTCTTCCTTTCTCCCTTTTAAAAGCTCACCCCAGCACGTGTGTGTTCATGAAATCGAGCCTTTTGTCTGTCTTTGCGCACTTCCGCTTCCTGTATAAGGACCTATTAGGGTCGTGTTGGGCTCTAATTAACGTGTTTATCAACCAGACAGCGCTCGTGAACCCTTAAGCGCTCTGGGAGGGTACATGTTGAGCTCTTGTGCGGCTTCCTAAGAAGTGTGAGCTCCAGTGCGGCTTGGTGTTGCCCTGCTTTGTGCCTGGAAATGATAGAAATGCAGGCGGAGAGGCTGACTCTCAGCGCCGCACGCGCTGCTCGGGGGGACCGTACAGTCCTTGGCGTGACGCGCGTTCGTTCCCGGAGCCTTTAATGCACACACGAGGGTTAGAATATGACCCATTATGTCGATAGACGGATACCTGAAGCTGGAAATAAGATTGTTTGGGTCTGATCCCCGTGAACGGCGGCCATGTCTGAGCTGTGTAAAAACAGCCTATCCCGGGTTGGCTGCTTGGTTTCCCCCACGTGGGCTCGGTCTGTGGCTTTACACCTTCCCAGCCAATGACGACGCGGCTCGCGGGTGCTCTTGATTCCGATTGGACGGCGAAGGTTAAGCCTGTCATTCAAGAGGGTTTGTTGTCAATCAATACCACGCGGGGTCAAGCGCTGACAAATGCCTGTGCTTCTCGGTCTTCTGCTCGTGAATAGTGCCTGGAATGGCTGCTTAATTAGCTTCGAATGGCTTTTCTTTCCAGTTCAAACAATCTGTTACTACCACGTGGTAATGAGAGCCTTACATAAAACAAAGGAACAAAGCAGCGTGCAAACACTTAACAGGAGTTTTAAAGGAAGGATCTCGCTGAAGAATAGGAATAGTGTTGGGTTTTTTAGCCATTAAATCATTAGTAATCACCTATGCACACGTCTGGGTAAATCTTAAAACTGAAATCCCAAACTGTATCAGGATGCAATATGATGTATGCATGTAGGTTCACAGGAAACTGTACATGGAGCTAAGCAGGAAGTTATTATTATTATTATTATTATTATTATTATTATTAATAATAATAATAATAATAATGCAGTGGGGACCATTTTTAC
>JAQMCW010000036.1:11681294-11691985 GCA_030068335.1 Chrysichthys cranchii | reverse complement strand
CAATTAACCTCCTCATGACTGCTTGAAGAACTTTGGACAGTTTAGCGTATGTTTTCCAAGAGGTGGCGCTAGCTGTTTTTTGCCGAAACAGATAAGTTATGGTGGGCTTCTCAAAATGGCGTCCACGGTGGTACTTCTGCTTTATTGGGTAAGTAATCCATCTTGCTCCGCTGTAGAATCTTTGGTAACCATAAAAACTCCGTAGGTCGATGATACCGTAAACCGAGAACTCCCTGTATATATATATGAAAAACACATATACACCTCACCTCACCTTGGGCGTAGTGTGACTATCCCAAAAAGCAGTGTAGTTCATGTATATGCAGTCAGATATTACCATGACCAATGACTTTACATGTAAACCTGATGAATGATCTGCTATTATTAGACCAGTTTTTGATTTAGTTCAGATATGAGGAAAGACCTCTAAAGACCGTCCTTTCCCAAATAAGCACTGGAGCTTCCACTGACTACGGGACATCATGTACACTGCAATGAACGACTTGCGATGCACATAGAAGGCAGATGATTGCTGTGTTGTCCTAATAAGGCGTCAAAAACTGTTGATGTGTTCTGCATACCAGGATGGAATTCCTCCCACAGCAGGTAAAGAGTCTTTTATTAGCTCACACCTGTTTTGTAAAAGGCTTGTGACGGCCAGATGTGCTGCGTTTTGTTCTTGGTGGTTAAGTGCTTGTTTGGATCAGTCCCCTCCAGGCCACTCTGATTTTACACCATCAAGAGATGTGTTCCTTCCAGAAACACAAAAAAACGCCCCACCCCCTGCTTCCCTCGCGAGTCTGGCCCAACTTGCAGCCTGCCATAAATCCTTTTACAACAAACTCCATAAACCTCTTTTGGTGCCTAAATATTTATGGATGCCTGCGCTTCTCTCGAGGGCCTGGTTTGTGTCAGAGGCTCGGTCCGGAGTTAATTCATCTGGAGCTGCTCCGAGCCTCTTATCTGACTCTCGGAGTGAAGAGTTAGTCAGAGAGCTTTGGTGGTCTGCCCCGTGCAAACTTCACCGCCACGGCCAGTGGCTCCCTAGGAATGAACGAGGGAACACACACGAGGAGGACGAGTGATAAATGCTGCAATGATCACAGGGGCTGAGCCAAGCCCTGCAGCTGTGCTCATCTTTTCGCTCCTTGACCCTCCCGGTTTCCTTGCTTCATTCGATTGACCTGGCAAACACACATCTAGCTGAGTGAACTCTGCTGGCCAAATAAACAAACCAACAGGCTTTTCCTCATAAAAAGGGCCCAGGGCCACTGCCAAGGTAAGCGAAGTAGTATTCTAGAGATCTGTGTTTTCGGCTTCATGGCTCGTGCAGAGCTGGAGTGCAATGTAGGATGATTTCATGCTTGGATTTTACTTGGCCCATCCAGAATGTGAGAAATCGTACCACCCAAGAAGACACAGCAAGATATTGTTTTTTGGTTTTTTTTTCAGTATTGTGTTATCAGTGTTATATTGTCCAATTATATTGTAAAATTAATTGGAAATAATATTGTAATTAAGGTGGTGGTGTGGTGGTTATCACTGTCACCTCACAGTAAGAAGGTCCTGTGTTCGATCCCCGGGGTCGACCTGGGTGCCTTTCTGTGTGACGTTCTCCCCGTGTTCATGCGGGTTTCCTCCGGGTACTCAGGTTTTCTCCCACATTCCAAAGACATGCACAGAAGGGATTAGGCTATTTGGTTACTCTAAATTGCCCGTAGGTGTGAATGTGAGTGTGAATGGTTGTCTGTCTCTGTGTGTCACCCTGCGGTGGATTCCCGACCTGCCCAGGGTGTAACCCCGCCTCTCACCAGAAGTCATCGGGGATTGGCTCCAGCGCCCCTCCCACTCCCACCCCCGCGATCCTGAACAGGATTAAGCAGCAGAAGACGAGTGATTGTAATTAATTAATTCAACTATTCTATTCGTTGTTATTATTACATTTAGTGACTGGCAAAAGTTACACAAAGTATAGCGAATAAATATTTATGTGACATGCTTGATAGTTTTCTATCAATTTCTATTTATTCTTCTCATGCCACAACAATTTGCCAGAGCTAAAATGTTTTTATTTATTTACAAAAAATGAAGTTATAGACACACTGCCTGCACCTACCCGTTGCCTTGGTTAGGGGAAATTATTCCGATTATTTGGGGTAACACAAGATTTTGGCAGCCACTGAGTATTTCTGGAGCCCATGACATGGCATTAACTGTCCGGTCCTGTGCTGTTCACAGAGAGCGCGTGGGGCAGCGGGATTCCTGCCTCACTGGGTCTCCATTAGCGCTTGTTGTAGTTTCCATTTTTGAGCACTAGGTGCTAATAGATAATTCAAGAAAACCCAAAAATAATTCAAGAATTAATAATAGAATAAACAGATAATTCTGTGGAGCTATGGGGCAAGGCCGCTTGCCGTTTTACATTTGCACAAGATACGGAAAGACAAATAAATCAATGGAACATAAGCTCATATCTGCCAAACAAAAACACTTGCTATTATTATCCACTCAAAATTCTTAGAGATTTTTTTTCCAGGCAGGCTTTCCCAAAAAGCGTTAAATATAGAACTGAATTAACACTGTGAAAATATAGTTTAACGCTAAAGGAATCAGCTGCATGAGAGATTTGGTGTCAGTGAGACGTGTTGGAGATTCAACTCCTACAAAGTTACGAAGTGGAAAAAAAACGCTCTGGTGTTAAACAGCGTCATAAGTTATTGAACTATATGCATGGATTATTTGACCTCTGCACCTGAGTTGTATTATTAACACTTGAGAAAATGTTAATGCCGAGACAAAATAAACACCAGCAAAAGGATAAAGTTTACTCTCTCTGACTTGATATAACACTATAGCAGTTGCTGTGCAGTATTTTAAATGAGTTGAGAATGAAGACTTCTTTAATTAATGGGTTTTGTTGAAAATACGTCAACCCATTTGCTCCTATGGAGTTGCCACCACGGCCACACCTAGGCATTACATTTTACTCAATTTATTTCAAACAATCTGCTCCTAATGCATTTTGCCTCGCTTGATGAACTACCTCTGTGTGGACTAGCAAGGACGTTCTTGTCAAAATAAGTAGTGATGCATATTTTAGCAGTAGAATGATGTGTGTTGAAATGAATAGAGATGCTTTCATGCCTTGCACAGTCATCCACACACTTCCAGTAGGCTGAAGACTCCTCCAACCTCCTCCCCAAGCTGTGATTACAGCCGTTTACTCTCTTTAATATGTGTAATTCTGCTTTTCTCTTACTGGTGAGTAAGAGGCCTCGGGGGGAAAGGCAATCTGTGGCAGTCTGCCAAAAGCCCTCCTCGAGAAACAGCTTCAGTCATTTTATTCCCTTCTAAAATCACAGCCTGCATGTTTGCATGTGACTGTCTGGATAGGTTAATTGCGATCATTGTGCTTTTTCATGTTTACTCGTCATTGCTCGTGACTTGATTACACCGTGATCATTGTTATGGTGTTCACACATCCCATCAGGGTGACATTTGCTAAAGGTTAAGGTCCTGACAGTGACAAAATGGCTAAAGCTCTGCGCAGAACCGCAGACCAAAGGTCACTATGGGCATAACGTACTGAATAGTTATGCAGTTTACATTGCATAACAAAAGCCCAGCAGGATGAGATGTCACAATAAATGAAAAACTACTTCATCTGACCGCTAGCCAGAATAAACCAAATGGACATTTGAGTTTAATATGGATGGATAGAGTACTTCTCAGTGTCTCATCAAGAAAGCAGGAGAATAAACTGATGGCTGTTTCGTTCATATGACACACATTTTCCACATTTCACCCATAATTGGAAGCATGTGGTTCACAAATGTGGAATGCTCCGAAACACAACGGTCAGACCGATCATGCGTTTTACGGCAGACTTTTAACACCAGTATAAAAAAAATAAAAAAAATAAAAAAAAGCGTGGTGAATTGCAAAAGCATGAATACGACTGCTGATTTTCTTTTGGACCACGAGGCCACAATCGCAGGACAGAATTTCGAGGAAAGCCAGCTGCATGGACGATTAAAAAAATACCATGAAAGGCCGTTTGTAATAGGTGGTACTTTCATTCCTCTTCACAGCCTTTGTGAGTTTGAGCTGAGGTTCAAATCATAGCCAATACAGAGCCTAGAACGTCGACCAGCAAAGCAAAGCAAAGCAGCGCGATGACAGAGCCGCCAAGAATGTTGACCTGGCTGCCGTCTGTAATGTTTCACTGGAGTTCCCTTAATAAGGGAGTGAAATAATTTCCACCAAAGCGGTTAGAGGTGATGACAGCTCAGATGAATGCTTGCTGTAAAACAGCCAGAATAACAACTGCTCCTGCATGCATCATGAAAAAAGGAAGAAAAAAAACCTCACAAAGGTAGCCTGGCAGGAGTGAGGAACTGCCAGGTCTACAGACCTATGCATATTTGGGTGTGTGAACATCTGCCAGGACAAATAATTTACACCACACACCCTCCTCCCCTCTTATGCCTCTCTCCTTTCCCTTCTTTTTTTCTTACTAATGGGCTGCCAGATCATCTTGAAGAGCCTCCTCCAACGTCCGTGTCACACGTACTCAACAACGCAGCAGAAACCTACAAATGCATCATGTATACAAAGCATGAATAGATACACAAGCACGTGCTAATTAAAATAGCTAATAAGCTTATGCACGTACTAGGTAACCGACAGAATGAATAAATTAAATCGAATAGACATAAATACAGATGTGAACAGCGCAAGTGGAAGGTTCTTGATGCCGTTTGTGTGTAAGCGAGCAGATGTGGCGTTTGAAAGACAAAGATAGACCATGTTCATTAGCACAAATATGATATGCTTACAGCAGGATACCCAAAAAGTACCGCAAAAATATTATACAGAAAATTACAACAGTCGGGCAGGGGGTAACTCAGGGGGTCAAGACATCGGCCTACTGACCGGAAGGTCGGGAGTTCAAATCCAAGCACTACCAAGCTGCCACTGTCGGGCCCTTGAGCAAGGCCCTTAACCTCAAAATGCTCAGTTGTATAAATGAGATAAAAATGTAAGTCGCTCTGGATAAGGGCATCTGCCAAATGACTGTAATGTAATACTTGGGATGGGGCAAATTCATGTTGTTCTACGACCTCACAGAGAGTCATGGGAAGGCCTATTTTTTTTTTTATGTCTGTTGAAGTTACCAAATATGGTTCTTTGCCCGCTAAAGGTTTCAGCTATATCCTTACCTGGGGAAGTCCTGTCTGTCTCCCCTAACCTCCGCCTTACTGCGTTTTCATGCTGTCTGGCTGTGCAGAGGTTAGTATATCTACAGTGGGTCATACAAACAGTGTAGGACTAATGAATCTGGACTCACACAATGTACTCTGCAGGTTAGGCAACCCCATAGAGGGGCCCATCTGTCCCCTAACACCACACGCTTCACCAGGAGAAATTAAACACACCCTCACAAACTGCAGGAGTCCCAGTTTCCAAGCAGGCTCGCTGTTCCAATCCAAAGGCATCTGATGATTAAACATCTCATGGGGATATATGACTATTCCGAACGTCTCCAATGGTGTACAGGGAGTGTATAAATCATTAATAATACCCTCCGCCTCAATCCCTATTGATGCAGTCAGGAATTTCGTGGCACTTGAGAACATGCAGAAACGTTCCAAAACAGGCCCACCTTAAGCCCAACCACCGCACAACCCTTTTTAATATGAAGAGCCTTCCAGTGCCATAATCCAGCTAGACTAGGTAGTGCTGTGAGTGAAAGAGCAGGACAGGCCTCTACCTGCCCAAGGGCATCTCCGCTATTCCACCAAGGCTAAACAAACAGCCGTTATTGGGAACATCTGGACAATCCCTAGCTTGGTGGTGGTGGTGGTGTGGAATTTGAAAACAATACATCTAGCAGATGTTGTGGGGCAAAAGTAAATATTTGTAAAGACATCAGTGATTTCCAGACGAGCTCCCCTGGCAAGCTGCAGGGGAGGGTTCATACCGTATTACCTCTGTCCTGCTAACAACCTGTTATCCTGGACTAAGCTGTTCAATAAATCTGAGCCCCAGCCACAAACCATCTAACAAAAGCTTGCGTCGCCACACAGCACAGATTCAACTGTTGAGTTACAAAAGGAAAACAGTGAGAAAAAAAAAACCTTGTGTAAAAGTGTGTTTAATTTAATAGTCTTTTATTGAAAGCATACTTGGATGTCCCACAGATGTTTACCCTGCCTCCCTAACCACATGTTTATTAATTTCTGATGCTCTCAACACATTCATTAGATCCCAGCTGCAGCCTTTAACAAGCTCACTGGAAATCAGTGGGAGGGAAATCTCAGCACGCCTAAATGTTACACTGAGGCTAACTGACAAACTGTCATGTGCTCCGAAGCTACCCGGGTGTGCTAATCAGGCCACAGGTCAGCTCCAGGCCAAACCCAGGGGGACCAGAGTCTGGGAGAGTGCGGAGCGACAGTGCTGAGGTCTGTGGTTTGCTCTGGGGGTCATGCTGCTGACTCATACAGCCTCGCTGCTAACGATTAGCTCCTTCACTCATTTGCACATGGTGGCAGAATGAGTTCAGAGCTCAGTCGTCCAGTCGAATCACTGTATATCATACATAATAATCAAGCGGTTTTAATGCCCACATGGAATTTCCATATTACTAGGGTAGTAGCAGCGTGGAGCTGGATGTGCGTTCATTCCAGACAACGTCAAGGTTTTGCTGTAAATATCGAACGGTGAGGTTTACAAGTGACATGCTGTTTGAATTTACCCATCACTCAGAGCAACAACATCATTAAATGTAGGATTTGTTCGGAGCAGAGCCAAAAAAAAATAAAAAATCTTCACAGCTTTCCAAAGCGCCATCTGTTGGGATAAGAGTCGCAGGCCGGAAAAAGCTTTTAGATATCTAACTGAAGTACAAGCCTGCTCTCTGTTGGACACAGATGGGGAATAGCATGCAAATCACTAAGCAATCTGCAATAAACAAACATTCGAATGGAATGGAATCCTTTTAGAAATGTTGACTAAAAGGAACAGTAATAAATATCTTAAGTTTTGTTTAATACTGTACATTAACTTATAGGTCATTACACCCTGACTATGGGGGAACGAATGAGTCGTGCTGTATTAACACCAAAGTCCCTTCTACAAGCCAATTACTAAGTGCATAATAAAATAATAATAATAATAATAATAATAATAATAACACTCCCACCTCACAGCAAGATGGTTCTGGGTTCCAGCCTGGTGGCCGACTCGAGCCTTCTGTACAGAGTTTGAATTTCTCCCTGCGCCTGTGTGGGTTTTCTCTGGGTGCTTCAGTTTCCTCCCATAGCCTAAAGACATGCAGATTGGGTTAACTGGCTTCTTTAAATTGCCTGTAGGTGTGAATGGCTGGTAGTGTCTATGCAGCTGGAGCCAATCACAGCAGACTTTGGGTGAGAAGCAGGGTACACCCTGGGCAGGTCATTCGCAGGGCTTGTCCCTGCTTCTCACCCAAAGTCTGCTGTGATTGGCTCCAGCTTCCTCGTAACCCTTAACATACAGAACTACCCAATAATTCCTGAGTCTTATATATCTCTTGGAGACCTACTTAGCTTATTATTGAATAATTACTTATCACATCAGGGGTCTATTCTAGTGCATTTCCAAGCGCATGGGCAAACAGTGAACAGTGCAAATTCCTGTGCGTTGCTGTGAAATGAACTCCAACCTGCAATTCACAGCAAAAGAAGAGGAATGCTGTCCAAAACAGTCTTGCTGCACCAGGACGATGCACGTCCTCATACAGGAGCAGGGACAGTAGAGACAGTGCAACAGCTCGGGTTCAAACATCTTCCACATCCTCCTTACAGCCCGGATCTGGTGCCGAACGATTATCAAATCTTCAGTGCAAAGAAAGAGGCGCTGCAGCGATGAAGTAAAGGAAGCAGTGCTCACCTGGGTTTGGGAGCAGCTGAAAATACAGAAATGCGCCATCATGCATGGGGACTGTGTGGAAAAGTGATATGTTTGGCTTCTCACAGTTACTTCTATTAAAGACGTTAATTTGGTCTTTATTTTTGATCCTCCCTTGTATAAACACACACACACACACACACACACACACACACACACACACACATACACGCACACACACACACACACACAGACGCACACATACACACAATCTATCTAACTACACAGATATAGATAGATAGACAGACAGATAGATAGATAGATATTATAAGAAACATAAAAGGCTCAGAGGAGGCAGAGGTCAACACACCCCATATTCAGCACCATCGTTTCTGAGCTCTCTTTGAAGCTTTAGTTGTGGCAGTATGAGTCAATTTGTACACTGAGCTACAAACGAGACTCTATCGAAAAACTCTAGTGTCTAGTCGAACAGATTTCTTTACCTCCCCATCATTCTTTTGTGCAGAACTGTGCCAGGGTTCCTTCTGAATAATGAACGATCACAATCACAAAGAGCTGGCTCGAATAAACGCATAACTCTGTGTCTTTGAGAGACCTTTTTTTCAAATATTAGTGACTCATTTGCATATATTCTACAATGATTGAAGCGTTCCTGTGTCCTTGCTTAGGCTTTAATGATGATCTGAAACAGTTTGTATAGTGAAACACTTGATAATTCATGACGAATGGCTAGTTACCTAGTAGTTCTCCAGGAGATGTATACAAGACTTGGAAATGTATTAATGCATACTGAGCAATTACGCAGTATTCATTGGTAGTTCGTAGTAGTTACCCAGGTATTAATATCGACCTAACTCTGAACTCTCTGCATAGTTACTTATGAGGTATTAATACTGTCACATTCCCAGGATGTTCAGATATCGGACCCATATTTCTTCATTATAGCATCAGACCGATGACAGTGACTGTAGGACTTCAAAGTCTTCTGGAAGACAAGCATTCAATGACTTTATCACCTGCTACACATACAGTTGGATTACTCTAAGACTGACCATAATTGATTCGGTATAATTAACATATCACGAGCCTATTTTGAGGACAGAAGGAAGCGGGGAGACATGCAAAACACACAGGCCGCCAAGGTACAAGAGCTACACATGTAAAATAATTCTTCACTACTCACTGGTAGATAATTGAGTCCTCGACTGATTTTCTTTTTTTAAAGGTCGGGTTTTAGGAAGTTACTAACTAGGGAATTTGCATTTCAATGCGCTGATAATTCTGACGCACAAAGGTGCAATCAAAGGCACAAGCTCACAATGGCGATCAAAGTGCTCAAAATCTTTGAAGGAGCTGAGATAAAAGAGGGTAGAGGACAGGTGCTTCAAAGGGCGACATTAGACACTGTTTTACCTCTATATTCAGCTTAATGCAGAGAGAAAGAGAGAGAGAGAGAGAGAGAGAGAGAGAGAGAGAGAGTAAAACGGAAGAGCAAGTCTCTCTCAAGTCACGTATTCACAACCACCTTTCACTGAGACTTTTTCAGCTCACTTTCACATCAAAAGACACTTCCACACGCTGATAAGAAGGTAGGCCTGCTTATTTTTAGCCTCAGCGGGTTCAATTAAATACACCTCAACGCTTGCCCGATGCCAGCGTGCTGAACGGAGCGAAACAGTGATGTGCATGTCAATGCTTTGGTTCTGTGTCACCTCCGCACCTCCCATACTCACGTTGCATTTTAAACCATCAAAGCCTGAAGATTGCTACACTGTGCGGAGACCCGACTCACAAATATGCCCTAATTCCCTCTAAATCTTCCCTCAGCTTGAATGATGGCCAAATCCTCCTTCCACATGAAAATTTCCCAGAAGGTCAGAATACGGTTTCGAATTGTTTCCCCTCGTTCACCTCGTCATATAGTGAGAGCGCCGGCATTAAGAGTGGGGAACAAGATCGGGCAGCGGGGACGGAAAGCATTCCGCACAACATGGATTTCATTAAACCCACATGTCTTTGAAAAAGTCTGTATAAACATTCATCAGAGAAGGAAGTGATGCAAGGCCCACGAGAGCTAAACATCTATGAAGTGTGATGAGGCCTCAGAGCATTCACATCTGATCGCTCTCTCACTGCTGACGCGTATCCCTCACGGCTCCAAAGCGCCACTGGAAACAGATGAGCAAAGCTCACCTCCCCCCTCTGTAAATGCCCTGATCCAAGCGTTTGGAAGGAATTTTCAAGAAGGATTGCCAAATGTGGCCATCTCGCATGGGACAAATGAACGCAGATGTCATTTTCCATTTTACAGGCTGTTTATGTCTGGTGGGTTCCTCTCTCCAGAGACCAGAGGTTTGTTCTTTCATGTTTTTAATAGATGGGAGAGACCGCAGCCCCTTTTTGTGGCCAAGCCGTTTTCCAATACTAATGATCAACAGGCACAAACATACACACAAGCAGAGCTAGATGCTCCCCCTGTTACAGAACATGGGCTCCGTGCCGACTGTGTAATTACGCTACCGCTAATTTCTGCTCTGGGGAAACATTCACAGCCACATTAAAAAAAAAATACCTCCAACACTTCGGCAAGCCCCATGTGGCCCGGCAGCTGGCACGGCTCTTCAGAAAACGTTTAAGGAAGTGTATGAACCAGAGTGATCAGAGAGAGAGGCAGTCTCAAACAGTCAAGGCTCTACTCTTGATCTTTCCTGTGTGTGTGTGTGTGTGTGTGTGTGTGTGTGTGTGTGTGTGTGTGTGTGTGTGTGTGTGTGTGTGTGTGT
>JAQMCW010000036.1:11590268-11603344 GCA_030068335.1 Chrysichthys cranchii | reverse complement strand
TTTAAACGAAAAGCACTCATTTTTCCATTACTTGAGCTTTGGTGTATAATTTCTTATCATCCCTAATAATTATTAATATCTGAAGATGTGTGTGCTGTCTGCATGTGAATATAGCCCAATGGAAATATGCGTTCTATGCCCATGTCCATGCCTTACAATATGTCTATAGGTTACTATGCCTTTATGTCCACACACTTATTTGTCTTTTGATATTCTGACACACTGTAACACGCGGTTCTGGCTTCAAGATTGCCATGTACAATTCTCCCAGTGAGCAGTAAGACACTAGATGTCATATAGTTTACTAAGATAGTTTAATACACATTTCAGTCATCAGGTTTGCCATTGGCGCGGTCTATTTAAAGTGCTTTACATCAACTTTACATTGTTTACACGTGAGAACAAACAACATTGATGAACAACATGGATTAAATAAAGGTGTTAAAAATACATTAATCAATAAGTGTAGGATCTAACGTAAGAAAGTGCCCTAACGTTTCACCAACGGAGAGAGTATCACAAGAAATAAAATATAGTACATAATATATGCATTGCACAAAGCCACCTATTACGATTTTTTTTTTTTTTCTGGACAATGATGATAATATTTTCAGTGAAACATTTCAGGTTCTTCTTGAGCTAGACTTTATATAAATGATACAGTTCATACAATAAGTCTTTTTTTCCCCCCCGATTTAGTAATAATTACAGTTTGAGAGCTAGGATACTACCATACACACTTGCTCATTGCAGGTCAATAACTGTGGAATTCTGTTGGTGGTGAATGTTGTTTCTATTGGTATAATTAATGTCCCTGTCTCGAGCAGTCTTGTTGGTGAAGGACAAGCTGAAGGCATCACGGTGGTAGTAGAGGAGGCTTGAATGTACAGGTCCCAGAGCAGTGACGAGGGGTCAGCATCTTACACGAGAAATGATGGAGCGCGTCGTGAGCTTCTGGGAAAAAAGGGTATGGGTCGCTTAAAACAACAAGGTCTATGAAGATTAATCAGTGTGTGTGTGTGTGTGTGTGTGTGTGTGTGTGTGTGTGTGTGTGTGTGTGTGTGTGTGTGTAGGTGTGGGTGGGTGTCTAAGAGACTGAGAGTGGAGAGAGGGTCAAAGGGGATGCTGGCCATAAAGAAATACGCCCCTCATAAAACCTTGTGATAGGATGCAAGCAAAATGTTCCAAGCTAAATTTATGTCTGTGATCTGAGGGTAAATGTCTGCAACACCACACAAACTGTACTTAAGCACTTCCTTAAATAGGACGTTTTCTGTATGCCTAGCTTGGGTTTTATTATTTGCCTTTGCTAGAATCATTGATTACCTTTTAACCTCTGTTGAATAGCATAACGAGCCTTTCTTTCATGGTCCAACTCGCTGCACAATGTGTCTGAGCAGGAGAGACAAAGAATGACTCAGATATGAAAGGCCAATTATCCTATCTCATTTACTCATTTCCAGATTCAGCTAATCTAATTGATGGTCTTTTGATACTGAGACAAGTTAGCAAAATTGCTCATGAGCTAGGATTTTCTTGCAGACTGGAGACTCCTCACATGTGACACTGTCCTCACTGTAATAGTGAACAAACTTAAGGGGAAAAAAATCCTTAATGCCTTTTTAGGTAAACTCGAAAACTAAGGATATTCAACATAAAACATCATAATCAAGAACAAAGCCACCCCCAAGAGTACACATTTCCTGTGATGGAGTAAATACATACTGTATTAAATGTAAGGAAAAGTAATTAATCAATTTTTACTCAATTGATCTATTAATCGTTTTAGTAAACTTGACCAAATGAACTTGGCTTTTATTTGCAAAACATTTGCAAGGATTTGGGTTTGAATAAGGGTTGAAAAAAAAAAAAATCTCCAGCCTAAAACAACAAAACATGAAAAAACCTGGAAAAGAGGAATATTATTTCATTCATTTACTAATAGTTTTTTTATTAATACATTTAAAAAAAAAATGCCTGTGTCACTTTTGTGCCAGTGCAGTAATATATTTTGGGAAAAAGGTTTGCGCACCCGAGTAAAAATATTTTGGGGGAATTCGGACCTCACCTCGAACAATCTGCAGTTGCTGAACCATCTCTTCTCGGTATGACAGTTCTCTTTTCATTTGGTCTTGAAAGTTGTCTAGGAAGCAATCATTAAATTGCCATTGAAATGAACAATATTACTGTTGGCACCTGGGACTTTATAAGTACCGAAAAATGGAATCGTACTACCAAGTGTCTCTTGTTAAAACAGCATAAACAGTCTGAACGTAAAGGCTTTGGCTATGTGGAATCGATATAATTGAGCCTTAATAAATAAAATCAGGTTTAAGAGAAAACCACTTGTTCATAAAAATAAAAAATAAAAATACAAAATATACCTACATACAGGAAATTACCTTTCAGACTCTGGAATTCCCGTTCCAACTTCTTTCTCAGCTCCACTTGTTCCACAAGCTGTTTTTGTAGCTCTTCTGTCGAAGAAAACCCAGGAATGTTTATTTCATATATATAACGGCACCTATTATGCATATTTGGGGGCCAATTTTTAAAAGTCTCTTAAGGGACAAATAATTAATCCCCAAACCTCATGAAAAACAAACAAACAAACAAATTAATAAAATGGCTCGGAAATATAGGTAAAATTGTTATTTTAAAAAATAATTTTAAAATAAAAAATTATTTACACACATTTTAGAACAATATTCAGACTTGTAATTCATTGTGCCCCATGAACAGATCTGTACTGCTTGAACTTTTTGGCTCACTTTAACATTGTGCATTGGTGTTTACAAAGGTCTAAAATAAATGAGCACAAAGGTACAATATAATATATAAAATAACTGATTATTACTATTACTATTATTATTATTAGTAGTAGTAGTAGTAGTAGTAGTAGTAGTAGTAATATTAGTATTGTTATTATTATTATTATGACTTTTAGTAGTAGTAGTATTGTTGTTGTTATTATTATTATTATTATTATTATTATTATTATTATTATTATTATTACCTTTCGCCATGTTTTCGATGCTTTTGTCTATCAGTGCCACCCTGCCTGTTTCACCGCGCATGGCTTTCGTATCTGGACACAAAGAGGGGGAAAATATATATATATATGTGTGTGTGTGTGTGAATTAAAAAAAATTCTTTCCTCATGCGTAATCATTGCTAGTTCCTGTTTAAAACACGTACCCCCCCCCCCCCCCCTTCCCCCCTCATCCGTCTCACCCTCGGGCTCCCTCGGGTCTCCTTCAGCTGGGCTGCTGAGCTCGTGCACTGCTTTCAGGGGGGCACTTATTTCCTCCACTGTAGATGACGGCTCCTCCTCGTGCGCATCTTTAACTGGGGGCAAGAAATAAGAACGGAGATTCCAATAACTCAATGGAGCCACAGCGCGCGCGCGTGCGTGTGTGTGCGTGTGCATGCGCGTGCGTGCGTGCGTGTGTGAGACAGACACACAGAGCTTGTGTACACGACATGTTGATGCGCCTCGCCTCGCCTCGCCGACAGTGCCGCTTACCGCTGGAGTCGCGCTGATACGAGCTGAAACACGGCGCGCTCATCTGATACAGGGGCGCAATCCTTTCATGCGGATACACCTGTAAAAATTAACCAGGCAATTAGTGGCAATTATCCTCAAGTCCACTCTGTCTCGCACCCCTCTTGAGACCGCAAAAAAAAAAAAGATAAAAAGAAAAAAAAAAAAAAAAAAAAGGCAGACTATTTGAATAACTCTCAACAGTATCCCCGGTCTCCATGAGCCCTATTTAGGCTGTTTAGTGCAAATGAAAGATGCACAATGGAAGAACAATAAACAGGAGCACTCAGGAAACATCTAGAATGAAATCTGCATTTACAATCCTCCTCGGATTTCCATGACAATGCGCGTTAAATGTGAACCTAAGGCTGAGGTGTTGGGGAGATGTGCAGGGTCAGGACGCAGCATTGATATTTACATAAAACACACACACACACACACACACACACACACACACACACACACACACACACACACACTCAGAGACGTTTGGTCTAACTGGGAAGTAGCACAGAACCCAGTGCTGGATGAGCTACTGTGGTGTTTCTAATATTCCCCAGAAGCACCCAGGGACGCAGATGAATCAGCTTGGGGAGGTTTGTTTCTGTCTAAATGTCGGTGAAGTGCTGAGCTGTGTGTGGACTCACTTCATAGCGCGGTGCGCCTTTGGTGCTCTCCAGGAGCGCTTTGTTCGGCTTGTCCGCGTCGCTGCTGTGCGTGGTGTGCGGATCACTCATGGCGACCGTCCGGCTGCTTTCCTCTGCTTGGCCTTTCCCTCCATCGCCCTGCGCGTGGGCACCCAGTGCCGGAGGGCTGTGATGGTCGTCCACGGAAAGTTGAAGGCATTCTTCATCCTCTTGTACTTTGTGTGACTCGACGTCGACATCCGGGTCCTCCGCGCTGTCGTCCACGTCCGGAGACGCCGACCTGTAACTGGAACTCTCGCTCAGGAAGTCGGGGGACAGGTAACCGGGCCTGCTGCCCGAATACGCGCCTCTGTTGCCGTACAGCTTTGCTATACTCTCCGTGTCCTTCACGACAGGCCTGAAGGCCGACACGTAGCTCGCTTTTCTTGGCATGCTGTCCGTGGGTCTGGTCTCATCCCCGGATTTGTCCTCGTCGTTGCGGCTGGACTGCGTGCTGGAGCAGCGCTCGTTGTCCAGCAGGGTGTCTTTGGGTGTGCTGCCGCTCCGGTCACTCGCCTCCGACGGGTCGAACTCGTGCTGCCGTGCGCAAAGCACCTCGGGGGGCGGCTTGGGAGGCGCGTGGGGGTAAGGAGCCATGGGCAGGCCACTCGCCGTGGGCCAGAACATGGGAAACGACGGGTACGCGCTGTCCTTCGCGCCTGGCCAGAACACACCCGGGAGGTTGGTTTTGCTCTGATCCCCTACCACGCCGTCGTCTTTCTTTTGGCACAGTCCAAACGCCTGGAAGCCGTACGGATGGGGGAAGAGGGGTGGCGGGATTTTCTGCAGCATCCCAAAACTTTTGCTGGGTACCGGGATGACGGGGTAACTGCGGATGCCACTGGGTATGGGCACCGTGGCCCGGTCGTCTTCACACCGGAGCGCTTTATGGGGCACCTCGGACGACCCGGCCCGGCCCTGCCCCACGGGGCCTTGTGATTTCAGAGGGGAGGAACTGTCCGAGCCGTGTCCGGGCAGCGTCCTCTTCCGGCTGCCTCCGTTAAACATGGCCTTGACGTCCTCCCAGGCGTGGATGACATCCTCCGAAGAGCTTTTGTCCGTCAGTTTTAGGTGCCGCCGCCACGAGTTGAAGTTTGCCGCGTCGGGCTGCGTGTATTTGGACTCGGGCGTGCGGTGAGAATGGAATATGAATTTGTTTGGGGAAAAATACATGCTGCAGAACGAGCACTTGATGCACTTGGCGCGTGAGCTGTTGTAGCGGGCCGGGATAAAGCTGCCGCGGCAGCCCCACGCGCACTCGTGGGATACGTCAAAGGCGAAATTCTCGGGCAGTTTGGGCGGGTTGTGTTCGCCGAGGAAGGACTTGCAGAGGCGCTCGGCTTCGCGCTTGGTGATCATCCCGCAGCGCCGGGAGGAGATGGGCATGGCCCCCGCGCGCCTCAGGATCTCCAGCTGGACTGGCGTGCACTGCACACAGGTGATGCCCAAAGCCACACGCCGGTTGTGGATCTCGTTGTAGCTGTAGTTCTTCAGGAGGGTGTTGGAAATCTGGGCCAGACACAGTCGCTCTTGGCCATCTATGACCAAGGAGACGATGGGTATTCCGTACAGAGAGGTCTCGCTGACCTGGTTGGGTTTGAGTGTGGCGCCTGTGTAGGACTGCAACTCCTGCTTCGAGTTTGGTGAACAGGTGGAGTCTCTTCCGGCTGATAGCTGGCTCGATATAGATTCCATTCCTGGAAATCTGCGGACACCAAACACTGGTTAGAAAAGAGCAAGGCTCTGGTGGAGACACACCAGGCTAATCTCATGACCACCGAGTGGGAAGTGCTGGTCTGGAGCATTCGGGCTCGGAACTAAACAGAGGAAAGACCCCCGGCTTTAAAAATCTGTAACAGACCCAAGATGGAGCGTCTGATCCAAGGAGGACAATAGAACAATTCATTAGAAAACTGATACCATTTCGAATAATAATAATAATAATAATAATAATAATAATAATAATAATAATAATAATAATAATAATAATAATAATCATCATCATCTTGGGATAGTTTTAAGGGTCACGACGCTAAAGCATGAGCGTAAATACGCAGGCCAAACTTGGCTGCTCCTCATAAAACACAGATAGGCATCTGAAAAGGTTGAATAAAATAAAATAAAACAAAACAAAACGGTGAAATAAAACAAAAATAAAAAGGTTTAATAAAATAGAAATTAATTAAAACGGTTTAATACAATAGAATGGAACAAAAAGGTTAAATAAAACAAAAGGGTTTAATAACATAAAGTGAAACAAAAAGGTTAAATAAAATACAAATGAAAAGGTTAAATGAAATGGAGTGAAATAAAAAGGTCTGATAAAATAAAATAAGATAAGAAGGTAAAATAAAATAAGATTAAAAAAGGTAAAAAATAAAATAAAATAAAATAAAAAGGTTTTATAAAATAGAATAAACTACGAAGTGCAATAAATCATGGCAAACCCCCCCCCCCCTTTTTTTTTTTAAATAAAAAATAAAAAATAAAAATAAAAAAGCACATCACATTTTCGTTATCCACAGAGGGCAAGTGATGTGTCCCATCCAAGGCTGATGAGCAGCACATCACCAATCCTGTAGGCTTCATGAATTCAAATGAAAAGAATGTGTGTGAAGATTAGTGTTATTATTTTATATATATATATATATATATATATATATATACTGAGATTATCCTCTTAAATCTTAATGAACTCCTTGTGATTTGATTAAACTCTTAGGTTATTCGTTCCTTTATAGTCTTCTTTCTTTTCTTTTCTTTCTCACAAAAGAAGTATGGATTTGCAGGTTTAGTGTTGGCTGGCCATTGTAGAGTAGTTTAGCACACTGTCGTTGTGACAATCCTATATTTTGGAGTAATTTCCTCCGTAGACGGAAGCAGGCTATAAACCCTCTGATCCGGCCAAACGAGCCTCAGCACACACTCAACACCTCTAAGCTGAATTTATTCACGGTATTCATTTTATACCACACCTGGGGGGAAATCCGTCCACATAGGACACGTCTCAAAACCCCCAATTTGGGCTCGAACCCATAAAATATCTCCTTATGAACTTTGTTGTTTTTCCTGACGATGTGAATGTGCATTATTACTGAACCACCGCGTTAAAGGGTATCAAGCATGCAAATGAAGTCCCTGGAAGAACTTGGGGAAGTTTAGGGGTACAGGAAGCGAAAGGGAATAACCTCATGTTGGTTAGAGAGAGATATGAAGAAACCAGGCTTACCTTATTTGGAGAGAAAGGACGCTCTGAGTCTTCTGTGCACAGATCTCTCCAGCCGCCCTCCTCGAAGAAATGTGTCTGTCCTTCTTTATCAGTACTGACTCTTCCGTGGATTCCGTCAGGTGTTGCTCAGAGCCCGGGAATCCGGCTGGGTGGAGTGGCACGGTGCGTGTTCAGAGCGCGCGGCTCCGCATGCTGCCCTCCGCGCACGGTGTCCGCGTGCCAGCGCGCGCCGTTCTCGCATAAAGCGGTGTGGGGTGTCGCGCGCGTGCCGGAGATCGACTGACAGCTAAACTAATGGCGAGGCACTCCCACTTAGCGCCGGCGTATTTACATTAAGCATCCGCCTCCGGGACCAATGGAAACGCCGGACGCTGCTGTCACAGAGGCCTGAGACGGGTTTCAGGTCCACCACGTGATCTTTGAGCCTGGCACGCGTGTGTTTGTGCGCGCGGGGCTGTGGGAGCGCTGAGCTATTAGCCAGAAGCCTACATGTTCCCACCTTGTTCACTTGTTTGATTGGATGAACTAGGAGAGTTGAGCCGAGACTCATCCTAATAATATGGACTGAGGTTCCCAAAGGCAGGGCATATGGTGGAGCGAGCATCACACTTAACTCTCTCTCTCTCTCTCTCTCTCTCTCTCTCTCTCTCAATTACCATTTCAAGGCTTTCAGAAGCCCTGTTCAGTGTTAAATGAGAAACGTGGACCTATTTATTTGCAAAAAAAAAAAAAGAGTTGGTCAACAGGTAATCCAGTGCTGATAGAAAGCACAAATAACATCCTGGTTTTTTATTATTATTATTATTATTACTGATTAGCTGTCTCGTTTTTGCAGCTGCTTGATTTTAGTTTGATTTTATGCTTATACAGTATATATATATATTCCAGTTTCACCAAATATCCGTTAGGTCACATGGGGCTGCGGGACTTGGCAATATATATATATATATATATAAGGGTATCTTTAGGAAATGCCTGATTGTAAATGTTTGATTTAGCTTAATAGAGAAGTGGGGTTGGTGTTCGGGGCGTGTTCATCATTTCTAAGGATTTCCAGGGCGAGCAGTGAGCAGTGTGTTAGTCCAGAAGCCCGTACAGAGAGATCAGGGGCCGGTGTGGGAGCATTGCGCACTGCTATCCAAAGTTCCCAAAGAGCGCACAGCCTGGGCAGAGCAAAACCGCGGAGCAGGCTCAGATCTAACACAGCTCCTAAATGACAAATAAATAAATAAACAAATAGATAGATAGATAGATAGATAGATAAATAAATAAATAAATAAATAGACAGCTAAATAAATTTATAAATGAATGAATGAATGAATGAATGAATGAATGAATAAATAAGTGGCGGTGTGGTTTTTTCCTCTCTCTCTCTCTCTCTCTCTCTCTCTCTCTCTCTCCCTAAAAACGTCCCCATAATCGTCGTTTGTCGTTGCTGTGCGTCGTTAATCAATAGACTATCTACTGTTTCAATTATATGCGAACAAATGATAAATGAGTGAGGGTGAAAAAAAAGAAAAGAAAAGAAAAAAAAAAGAATGACACCATCGCCTTGAGCCTTTCCATCTGCATGCATTTAAGAATAAAACATTGTTATTGAAATGATGTGCGCCGCGGGACTTGGTAAACGGTGAGTGTCTCCAGAAGCGATTTGGAGCAGTGTGGTGTGGTGTGGTGTGGTGTGGGGGCTCGCTCTCGCTCTCTCTCTCTCTCTCTCTCTCCTGAACACACATATGGTCTGTTTCCCAGGACAGAACCAAACTTTTCAGACGTTTACGAGGCTTGTGTTCATCTTGAAGGCGCGTCATGAGAGATCTTGGACACCGATTAGAAACGATGTAGAGACAAATAGAGCCTTGGCTCTGGCACCCAAAGAGAGGAATGGATGCGCTGTGACAGTGTGTGTAGAAAACACCTCTGGAAGAAGTAAGTAAGTTTCAGATGGGGTGTGAGCGCGCGTCTGGCTGCGCCTCTTTCTCTGCTGCGCGCTGCAATATTGATGATGGCACAGGGAGTAACCCGAGCCAGCGTCACGCTATTGACTTTCACAAACAAGAGACTTTCTTCTTCGCCAACAATAATTACCATCTTGGACTGTAATTATTCACTTCTTTTAAATAATTGAAGAGTGAGATGAATGCCGCATTGATGTGCTTTTTTGGTGACACCCACGCCAAGACCGGATTGCGTGCAGGACGACGGGGATCGGACACTTCGCGTTGTGAGCCTGTGCGTCTCCAGGCCGGCATGAAGATTGCCCTGAAACAATGGTCCAGGCCGCAGAGCCAGCTCAGAATTACACAGTGTATTTCAAACCACTGATTATTGTTAACAAAGGCCAAAGAATTAGCCAATAGCAGGCATGTCATTTCGGAGTAATTAAAAAGAACGTGGGGAAAATAGCAATCAGGCTTTCGATGAATGGAAGTCATAAATGTGTGGAGCATCCTGTATTTTGGTGGTGTGTTCTGGCATTAACGGTGAACCAGGGACGGGAAAAGGAGTTGATCTTCTCTCTAATTGCCTTCGGGAACGGATCGATTATTGTACTAGTTTTACATTTAGCCTACATTTCACAAAATACATCAAAATAATGAGCAGGCTAAAAATTATTATTATTATTATTATTATTATTATTATTATTATTATTATTATTATTATATGTACTTATTTTATTTACATACATTTTAGAATTTGCAAAGTAGCCCGTGTAAGTGGTTGATGCATGGTCTTGGCTCATGGGTAACAGAAGTTGGGTGGTGGACACATGGCCACCCCACAGGCTGCTGAGCACTGGGTGAGTGTGGTCTCTCAGATGGAGACATTAATGAGTCCTGCTGAGGGACACCACCGAAAAGTAGATGCCACAATGCGGAGAAGACAATATAACCAAGCGGGAGTGGTTCCCTGCCCTGACTGGGAAGTGCAATACATTTTTATTCCATAGGCTATTATTAGCCTATTGCATATATCAACAGAAACAATAATAACAACAACAACATCAGCAACAACAACAACAACAATAATAGCAACAACAACAACAATAACATCAACAATAATAACAATAGCAACAACAACAACAACAACAACAATAATAATAATAATAATAACAAAAAAACGTAAATTGAAATCTTAAAAATTCTTAAGCCGATTTAATGAAATTTACTAAAAAAGCAAAATGTACTGAAAAGCCAAAAAAAAAACAAAACAAAAAAACATCCCGTCTCCACGTGTTACCCAGTTTATTTTGGTTGCTTCAATAACGCAGCGCTGCTGAATTCTCGAATCTGATTTGTCAGAATGTGTTGATTAATTTACAACAGCTGTGTCAGGACTTCCGGCTGCAATTTCACTCACAGGCAAATATTAACGCACTAGTTTTCATACATTATTATTATTATTATTATTATTATTATTATTATTATTATTATTATTATTATTATTATTCATAATAATTGTAGTGATTATTTCTTACCTTACACGCTTTGTTGCTTTGCCTCAGTGCTGACAAAGTGAGATATATTTTTTTCTTTGGTCTCCGTGTTGCTTTGAGTTTCTTCCTGCTTATTGTTGAATTGGTTTAAAATAACTGATAGATTATATATATATACACACACACACACACACACACACACACACACACACACATATATATATATATATGAACTAATAGTGGGGAGTGTAGCGTCATGTGAAACACCACAGAAGTGAAGTGTCCGGGATTACCATCAGTCAGAAACACCAACAGGGCGGAAACATGAAGGCTTGAAGTCACATAGTTGTAGAAAACAAACAGTGGTGGAGGCCCATCACCCCGTGCCCCCAGTGCACATCTGTCCAGCGGCCCAGGCCCCAAGCGGCTGCTTACTGATTTAGCTGCACGCGCCGCTTCTTTTGTTTCACCTGAAAATAGTGTTTCGATTAGACCCTTTATTAAGGAAAGATTGCTCCAAAAGATCCGGCGTGGTCAGAAAATTACACGGAGACAATTGAATTACTGGACATTGACCAAAAAAACGTGCTGGTAATAGCCCAGCTCTGAGGGCTGCTGTGGACACTGCTCAAATCAGACAGCTGGGGAAGTACAACATCTGGATTACAAATGCACACATGTAAGGGTAAACACAGCCAATCAGGTGCGGGTATACCCTTCAGTGACACAACTGATCCGAAATAGCACTAACAATGAGCCAAAGAGAGGCTGTACTGGGGCTCTATACACTAACTGTCCCTCTGCATTCGGACAGACAGGAGATACCAGATGTGATTACCTGAACATTGCATTATATTCTAAACAATCATGACAATTATAAACAAACCCATAAACACAACCTGCTGCTGCTACAATGAGCAATCTCAGAGTTAAGAGAAGTGCTGGACGAGGTGTTGCTTTTTGACGTGAGATTGCGAAGAAAGTGCACACACTCCACAGTGGGCTTTCCTCTTTTTAGTCAGACTGCCACAGTCAATAGCAATGAAGAGATGAGGGCTGGGGCTCCACACAACATTGAGACAGTGGTGCTGCGGGTAGGGTTTGGAGGAACACCAAATTCTCTAACAGTGTGTCAGAGGAGAGTCGCTGGAAAGCCCGGTCTGGGTTTGTGAGTGACAGTGAAGCTAATTCTCTATGTCAAGTCAGAAAATGAAGTCACATAGTAGAGATTCTTGGTTTTCCTGACAAGGGGTCATGGAGCCCGGGCTCTACTGGAGCTCAAATACGATGGACGCTGTAACAGGTAATAGATGTTTTCCTTAAAGACCTGGTTGATTGTAAGTTTGTGTGTAAACAAGGGTGCTTTTCATTTTGAAAAAAACCCCCAAAAAACAAAAACCAAACAAATCCTTTGTAAAACCGGCATAATATAATACCAGTATAATAGGAAAACAGTAATCTTTTGTAGCATTCCATTTTTGTTCTAAATGACAAACATAATCTATTTTACAGAATTATTATTAAAATGTGAACAGATTTACAAATTGATCTAAAGCCTAAGTTCATGTGCAATTTATCTCAGATATTCACGACTAGTTACAGGACACTTGCAGACATGTGAAAGGTTGCCCATGTTTAAACCAGCTCAGCACAGTGTGTCCTACCCAAGACCAAAACTTAAGGAACTTTGGCCAGGAATGCTTATGGTCCTAATAAGCCTTTAACATTATGTCAATTCTCCCAGTCTCCACTGGTGGCCCCGACATTGAGGACAGTTTCTAACAGCACCCGATGCTTGAATGGGGAGGAGAAAAGCTATTCAGACACAAAGTTGGGAGGTCATTGTGTGGCTCATGCTAACCTTTTGCAAGAAAGGGAAAGAAAAAAATTCCATTTAGTGGCCCTACATTAATCACAGGCTGCATATTAAAGTGTGATAATCACCTGAACACTCCATTAAAATAAAACTGCCAGCCCTGGGGAAATCTCACCTTACACTTTAATTGTTTTGTGGCTTTGATCAGCTTTTTAATTCAAGATTAATTTATGCATTTTTAAATAACTCTACATATGATTAATAAGCTTGAAAATTAAAAGTACTCTGAAGCAATTATAACAAGTGGTTGGTCATCACCTCATTAGATGATGTTAGGAAGTTGCAGTATGTGTGTGTCTATAAAAGAG
>JAQMCW010000036.1:11569980-11584975 GCA_030068335.1 Chrysichthys cranchii | reverse complement strand
CACACACACACACACACACACACACACACACACACACACACACACACACACACACACACACACACACACACATAAACCAGGTGATGAGAGCACAAAGGCTCCATTAACATGATGGGATTCAGACTAATGACACTGCAAACATTCATTCCTCTGGTGTTGTCCTATCACCCTGAAGTGAGGGCTCCTGTAAGAGTGATTTCGTTTATATTAGCACTCCCTCAGCAGCACATTAGTGCAGGAGGACATTAATATCATCATGCTATACAAGTCTCGGAAGTATTCTTAAGTCTATGGGAGAATAGAAAAGCGTAACGTCACCAGCACTTCACTCCTGCAGCATGTGACTGTAGGGGTTACAGTAATACGAGAGCCTTGGAAATTGTACCAGCGAGATAAATAAATCAACACGTTAAAATATATCTTTACCAGTCATGAAAGGTTTTAACGCGTTTGTCATGTTATGTCCTTAGATGCATGACCTTGAAGTTCATAAAGGACTCACTATTGTAGAGGGCTTTGTTCTGTAATCACATTGTAGATGATGGGTGGTTTTGGCAGTTGGAACCTCTCATTGTCCTTATACAACAGAGGGCAGATTTACATTGAGATCATTGGGGAAAAGAGCGAAGCAGACGCACAAAGGGTAGACTATGAAACATGCCGTAATCTACAGATTGTTTTACTGTATACTGGTTCATCCTTAAATCCCACAACAGGACCACTATTGGGGTGAACGGTGATGACAATGATAGAAGCCCACAGCCCATGGAGAGCCACAAACTCCCACCGGTCCTTGTTATAACTAAAATGTTGCCTGGATAATAAGCTAATATATCTGAACTGAAACAGAATTTGAGCAAAACTAGAAAACCATGTAATATTGATTAAATAAATATCATACTCTCAACTAATAAGCTGCCTCCAATAATGATTTAGTCACTGTCCATGGTTTGCACTTTTGATTACTCTGAGCCTAGACGAGCTGCCATTTTCTTTCTCAAGAAAGGTACTTTAAGTGAAATATCTAGTAGCATGTTTGTCGTACCGGCTTCTGTTGCTTGGGGCTTAGAACAAGATAGTTCACGATACAGGGTACATCACAGGACTGATCATGAAAAGCTAGTTATGAAGCAGTACAACCTTAAATAATGCCATATGTGTAATTGTACCCCATCTACATGAAGGTTTTACATGCTTTTCTGCTCTCCATGCTTGCAAAAAGTGTTTTTGTGTTTTTGTGTGTGTGTGTGTGTGTGTGTGTGTGTGTGTGTTACCAGACTGTCCATTCTCATGGATTTGCCCCCCAGGGTTAATCAATCAATCAATCAATCAATCAATCAATCAATCAATCAATCAATCAATTAATTAACTAATTTAGCTAGCTAGCTAGCACCATTCTGGCTAAAGGAGATCAACAGCTTCTAAAATCCTCAAACCAGCCTGTCTGGCTCCAGTAACAATTCCACTGGTAAAAGTCATTAAGATCACACTCTTTCCTCTTATTCTGCTGATTGATGTGAAGCTCTTGACCTATATCAGGATGCTTTTATACACTGCTCTGCTGCCATGTGATTTGCTGATTGGATAATTGCATGAATGTAGGTGTACATGTGCGTCTGTGTGTATGTAGCAATGTGACTCTACTCTTCTCATCCATCCATCCATCCATCCATCCATCTCACTTATTCATTAAAGGTCATGAAGAAGCTAGAGCTGATCCCAGTTAACTTTGGGCAAGAGGCAAGGTACACCCTGGGCCTCCTCTCCTCCTTTCAGTTCAAACCACTGAATAATTACTGTAACCAATTCCAAACCAATACATGCACCAAGATTTGTTTTGGGCCTCATTTCCAGAAGGAGCTTTGAAAATAATGAGGGATGCATGCTAATAGCACAAGCGTAACAGCCCCATGCTGAAAAGTTACACCAATTCCTATGATCCAGGTGACTGAGTCGTATGACGGAAGGCGCCCTAAAACACAGTTCAATATGTTGTAGCAAAATAAGGAAAGAAGTCGCCCGTGACAGCAATCACATTGGTGTTGCATACAAAAACAGCCTGGGAGCTGCTCTCACAACAACCACCACTCCAATGTGCAAGCAATTCTGGAAAGAAAAAAAAAAAACCCAAAAAACAACAAGGGCAAAAAGTGCAAGCGATCAAGCCTCACATACAATCTAATTGAGACTTAGAGAAACAGCCTTTGGCTGCTTTGCCTTCATTGCTGCTACCTGCCATAATGCACTGGGCCATTTAAATTAACTCAGGAGTGACTTGTTGTAATCAGACTCTTCTCTTTTTTTTTGATGAGGGGAAGGCAGTGGCCATTCAGATGAGCAATGTATCATTACCCAGAATCTGAACCCCCGCCCCTTTGTAAGTGCAGCACCGCAGGCTAGGCAGCCTAGCGTGAGCCTCCATCTACTGAGCCAGGCAATCTGGCCAGCAGACATGCATGTATTCATAATGGCAGCAGCCTTCAATGTAGGAAAGTGTGTGTGTATATATGTGTGTGTGTGTGCTTGAGAGAGAGAGAGAAAGGGAGAGAGAAGGAAAGTGGAAGAGAAGAAAGCTCTGTTGGAGGACACCGAGGCTCATTTTTCCAAATACTGCAGACAGAACATCACACTGCGGTCACACACAGTGACTGGTAACTATACATGTAATGATTATGTCCCAATTAGAGGTAGAACAGAGAAGAGACTGATCAGTAATTACAGGGGAGAAAATTAAACCCGCTTCTTATGTGTTTATTAGGGATGTGCGTTTATGCCGATTGACACTAGGTCAGAAAGTGTTCTCAGAGTGAGCTGAGGAACCACACAGGACTGCAAAAAGAAGAAGAACAACAAGAATAATCAACCACGCACGTTTTTGCATACCCCCCCCCCCCCCCCCTTTTTTTTTTCTTTCCATAATAGACACAGACAGCCCAACCCTGGGCAACTTCTTTCTTCTCCACTTAAACTCCGTCTCCCCATTCTCGGGCCAGGGAGTAAACGTCTGAACAGGATTACTGAAGAAAGGTGTTCGGTGGGATTTAGAGGCTTTCTGCTCTCTACGGAACTGAGAGTTTTAATTCGGTCCAGGTCCCTATTAGAGCCCTGGTCAGCTGAATATAGATGCTGAAATAGGTGTTCTCTAGCCAGCGGGGTGGGGGGGAGAGAGAGAGAGAGAGAGAGAGAGAGACAGAGCGAGAGATAGAGAGAGAAAGAGACGAGAGGGGGAGGCAGAAAGGAGGTGGAGTTTGACTGATGCCTCTGTCGGGTGAGTAATGAAAAGTTCACAGAGGTTAGGTCATTACAACTGCAGCTGCTTAATTATTAATTACACACCTCCAGAAGGGAAAGGACACTTTTAGTCGTGGGAGTGCGTGTTAACCCTGTACTTAACCCCCCCAAAACACACACACACACACACACACACACACACACACACACACACACACACACACACACACACACACAACCCAACATTTTGATTATTAAAAAAAACACAAGGAAAACTTTAGATGGAGCATTTCAGGGTCACCATAGCACTGAGCATGCACACTTGATCAGATCATATGAGCTTGGCGTAGTAATTACACGTGGAGACACAGAACCACACTTGGCTCACACACTTACTGACTGTAAGCAATTAAAATATTATTCATTACCTTTTAAATACAACAGTGGCTCTGAGATCCCATTAAATTTGTGATAATTGAGTGTGTTTAATTATCAGCTGTGGTAGGCAGATAGTTTGGGTGAAAGTAAAAGGCAGAGAGAGAGAGAGAGAGAGAGAGAGAGAGAGAGAGAGAGAGAGAGAGAGAGTGAATGGTGACCTACTTAGTGTCAGAAGCATTATTTTAAAAATGACCTTGCTCTGGAAGCTCGGCTCAGAATAACTCTTCTCTCAGACACCCAGGACATTTTATGATAATGTTCAGATCACAGGCCTCTCTCTCCTTCCCCATTTCACTTCGCCTACACGGGCGTTCATATCACGCGTTCTTTGCTGTGTATCTGTACTACAATGACCTAAGCTAAACATCAGCCTCTAAAACCAGCATGCCTAATTGTGAATTGCCCCGTCGACCTAAATAGACCTTACCTACTTTGGGTTAATCTGTCAATCTGTAGACAATATGCTGTCTAAAAAACCTGAGCTAGCATGGATAACTTTACCCATCCGTACACACCCTGGTGCTGTCCTGTCTGGGGTTCTTGGACCAGGCTGTGAGCGAGGACCATGGCAGTCTGGTATTACAGAGCAAGGCTGAGCAGCAGCAGCAGCCTGTGCCTCCACCGTGCTTCATTAGGAAACAAAATATAAGCTTTCCACTCCATTACCAATGACTTTAGGAGCTACAGCACATAAGACGGCGACTCACCTCATCAACAATGCATTGCAATAACTGCACAGACTTGAACAGGCTAGAAGGAGAGAGAGAGAGAGAGAGAGAGAGAGAGAGAGAAGGGGGGGGGGGACATGAAGGGAGAGAGGAGAGGGGGAAGAAAACAGCATTAGCCTACATACGATGTCTTTACAGTGGTGCGGTGAGGGAAGGGGGAAAAAAAAAACATTAATGCAATAAAATGTGCCCAGATTAATCAAACGCATCAAACTCTTATGAAAATATCACAGGGGTAGAAATGTTCTATTACATCTAATGGTGTCTAATCTAATACAGGCAGTTAAGGGCTTGGGTATTTCTTCATTGTGAAATGCAATTTGGGAAATTTAAAGGGAACCGCTGAAGCGTGGGCCTCACACTGCCGTCAGGAACACAGGGAGCCGTGATATTTTCTTTCTCTCCCCCCCCGTTCCTCTCCGCCTTTCCTTCCAACTCATAAAAGATTACCATTAAAGATCCCTGGATGGAGTGAGTCAGAAAAGCAGAATAAAGCGCAAGAGAGGAAACGGCGAATATGTAATTAGCATGTCATAATCAAAACGACTCATTCGGACACATTATGATCACTGGGAGGAAATTACGGCATGGCTGGTGGCAATCTGTGGGCATGTGTTAACACCATTTCCATAATGAAAATACACCACTGTTAATAGACTGCGCCTTGATTTGGAAACGGTGCACTTTCACTAGCTTTTAGGTCCAAAGCAGAATCGCAAGGTTGGAAGAACACGTGTATGCTCGATCCATTGCGCAAATGTTGTTTTTCTGATCTTGTACTCAAAACTGTGACTTTTCTTTACAGAGGAAATGACTACTACGTCTCCCGTACCGCTCTTCTCCAGAGACGCTCCGTGCAATAATCTCATTTTCAATTAAAATCCCATCCAAATTGTACTTGAGTCTAAACCCATATATGGGAATTAACATATTTGAATGCTTGCCAAAGTGTAGGTTTTATATTTTGCTTTAAACTATGATTGTAGCTTCATCCATTTACTTCCGAGAGGCAATGATCGATGAGCGGCGTCTCGTTATCAGCACAATGCAAAATGATAAAGTCCATGAAAACATCACATTTCCCCCCAATTTAAAGCTATTCTTAATTCCCAAACAAACAATAATTTGCATACTCTGAGTTGGAATGGAGCTGTTTGGCAATGTGACACATCCACAATGAGCCTCAAGACATTTTTCCTCAGGCATGACAAAATGGCACTGAGAAGCAACAAAATATATTAAATACAAAACACAGAAGAATTGGTATAATTTACACAATATCTACACCAACCTATGTAAGGCTTTTTTTTTTGCTTGCAACGTGCCTAATTTGGATTTGCTCTGATGAAAGAAACGAACAAATAATATTCAGAATTGTACTGTAATAGGGGTCACAAATCAGCAAACAAAAGAGAATGATTAAAAAGTGTCATTCCAGATTATAATCCCATTCATGTATCAGTGATGTATCGTAATAAAGTAGAAATGCACTTTAACATTCCCCTAACTTTTCCTATGCACCGTTTCTCATATAAGAGGCTGATAAATTATACCCAGACACTTTTTCTTACTGAATACAATATTTACCTTTCATTTTCACCCATTCTAATTTAAGAACGAACATATACATAGCTATACAAGCACACCAGCAATCAGTTAACCTGTATTTCACATCTGGTTTCATTTCATGAAATGATTTCCAACACATACATACAGTACTGATCGTGTCATGGTATGTATATTTTATTTTTTACAAGCTGATTCCCCAGTGGCTTCGCTCACTGAGTGCAAGGGAAAAAAATAAAATGCAGGATTTATAAAATAAGTTTGTTAATCACCAATTTTATTTTTCAACAAATTCTGGTCGTGTGTGATTTCCATTTCGAACGCGAAAAGAATTTTATATATTTAGATCAAAGTTTTCTTAAATAATGACTTCCCAAATAGGTGTTTACTTCTTTTCAATATCAGTAAAATAACTCTCACACAAATAATAACAATTCATAAAGACGAGATAAAAATGGCGTCCACAAACGAAGTGATTAGTTAAAATGTAAGCGCTAGTGACGCTGTTTCTGATCATACGCACGTATAATATGTTCTGTGGTCATACGGCATTTCCGTTTCAAACGCGAAAAGAATTCTTTATATATATATATATATATTACTTTTTAAAATGTATTTATTATATCTTCTTTTTATTTTTTGGTGTAGTAAAGGAGAAGGAAAAGGGACTCCCAAACAGTGGATGAATTAGAGCAGTTTATTAGAGATCCATGCTGGAGATTCAACGTGGAATGTGTGTGTTACTGGGCGTCACAGTGTCAGATACAGGTTCTACCAAGAATGCAACACTGACGGAGGACATTTTTAATACTTAAGAGACTAAACATGACTCGATCAGTACTGAAATACCTTCTTTTGAACGACGCTGTACAACACAGCACTGGTTTCGAATGGGAATCTTTTCAATGCCTTATAAAAAGACAATAAACAAAACATTTCTTACTTACCTCACTGCAACCAGATGGGGAAATAAGCAGATAATGTGAGATAAGAACGTTGTCAAGTTGTTTATTAACAATTATCCATGTGTATAACTAGATTAATTTGTCAGAAAACATACGAACTGGTCCAGTATCGTGTAACGTTATACTGTATATACCTACAGCACTGTGCAAAAGTCCGGACGCAACCCTCATGTCTTCATATTTTGCTTCTAAAAAGAGAGACTTACTTGTATTTTTTTTTTATGTAGTCTTGAGGAGCAGTTCTCCATGCTTCCTGCATAACTCAATAGAGAAAAGGTGATGGAACACGATCAGTCATGGACTGGCCTCCCTGAAGCCTGGACTGTAGCATTATTGAAGCAGTGGGACACCATCTTACGTGAGATCGGACCAAAAGGCAGCCGATGTCCAAAGAAGAGCTCTGGGATGTCCTTCAGGAAGCCTGGCGAACTATTCCTGTATACTACTTAAAGAAATTACTGGAATGCTGCTTGCTTAAGAGAGCTCAGGCTGTGATGAAGAATAAAGGTGGTCAGACCAAATACTGGCGTTAAAGCTTGTTAGAATGAGACAAACTCTCTTTGTGTTAAATGTTGCTTTGTACTGTATTTACATGTATGTCTGCGCATATTGCAATAAATCACCGTTCTTATTGTCTCATTTTTTTGGAAAATATAAAGAAATCGGCTCAAGACCTTGCGCAGTACTGGGAAAGATGGGAAAACTTACGGGTTATACGTTGTCGGGTAATTGTACTATTTCATGTAGTTGCACAAGACAATTACCTTGTTGTTGACGACATAATTAGTTATTTCATTTGTACGTCAGTATGTAATATAAGTCTACACATTCATATGAAGTTACTCTACTGTTAAAATTAACCACTTGTGTATATTCTGTGACAGACAAGCCAAAATTAATTTTTAATTATTGGGTTGTGGTTCTATCTATGAAAGAAAACTTCTGGTCGATCTTCTTGTTGGTAGTTTTATTACTCTAACACATTATTGTTCAGCTGATGTTTTTTGTTAGAAGTTTGTTTGACCATATACTGTATAAAACACACAGAAGATCTCAGCACGTTTCACTCCGTTTGATATTCAGACATACTTAAAAATTTCTACCCAAGTAGTTTTGCGATGGTTTACTCTGACTTTCAGGTTTCTTCACTTTTACACATATAAAATATATATTTTATAAAACGCTGCATCTACAGCTGATACTTACACAATACTGCACCTACTGTATGCGTAGATTCCGATGCATCTCACCATCCTGTTCTGAGCAAAGATAGAGATGAATCAGTGTTATCTGTAATAGCAGGAAAACTGTTACATTTGCAAGTTTTTGAGATGTAAAAAATAAAACCAAGAGAAAGCCTGTCAGATCTTTTCCAATATTTAACCATAACAACTGAAAGACAAAAACCAATAGAAATGTTTTCGAAAAAAAGAATTAAAAAAAGATTTTTTTTTACAATAACCTGGTTAAAAATATAACACACCCAGATGTGTACACAATACAAATGTGCACACCCATTAACATATACTTTTGCTTGTAATACAGCACTCTGCTTTTATGGGCAAATGTTATCATGGCCAAAAAGTTGAACCTTGGTCTCACTAAATCAGAACATATTTAGCCACAAGGTTGGGGCAAAATGTAGGCAGGCTTGGATTTATTCATTCATTCATTTATTTAACCGTTCTTTGAAAAAACACTTCCATCTATCTCGAGGTCTCTTACCAGCCTCCTTGATAAATTTTTGTCTCGCTCTTTCATTAATTTTGGAGGGACGTTCTGTTCTTGGTAAAGTCACTGTGGTGCCCCATTTTCTTCACTTGCTGGACATGGCCTTCACAGTGTTTCACAGTACTCATAATGCTTGTGACATTCATTTATAACCCTTTCCTGACTGATATCTTTTAACAGTGATACCCCATACGTGCTCTGCAAGCACTTTGCGGCCCGTGGCTTCAGCCATTGGATGAAACCACAATATGTTTAAAAAAAAAAAAAAAAAAAAAAAAAAAAAAAAAATCCAAAGAAAACAGTTGATATCTATTTGGAGTTAATCAGACTCGCTTTCTTAATGACGGATAGACGCTAACTACTTAAATAACTACAACACGAGTTTGCATGTGATTGATTAAATCTAGGCACGGTCACTAACCCTGTTATAAAAGGGTGCGCACCACTTATGCAACCAGATTGTTGTACGTTTTAGTCATTTTCTTCTTTTTTTTTTTTCCTGAAACATTTCTATTTGTTTATCACTTGAACTTTGGTGATTGCAACGTATATTACACTGAAGTTGGAAAAAGATCTGCCCTGACTGATATTGGTTTTATTTCATATAGATATCCTGCATTGTACTTACTCTCCTGTAGTCTTTTTATATCCACTGTTTGATACGTAGCGCTTGGTGGATGGGTCAGTAGATTAAATAAGCTAGCTCGAAAACAGTGCTGTTTGTTTGGTGATTTCGCTGCTCTGACACACCTTTTAAACTGTCAAGTTGAATCAAGTGTTTCTCAAATGAAAACCAAAAAGGAAAACAGAAAGAAACTGACCAAAAAAAACCCCAAACCCACCAAATTGTGCTGGTCTGCAAAACCCTGCGTGAGAAGTGTGCTTCTCCAATCCACACTCAACTTCAATGAACTTTTATAACTTCTAGCTGTAGCTGTATTTCATCTAGGTTTCCATGCTCACACCAGAAAGTGAGACTTCCGGCAACTTCATCCTCCCTCCAGTTATCCTGCACGTCATTATCTCCTCATTTCGCAGGATCCTTCTGACAAAGCCACAATGCCATTATTGATTTGTACTCTCAATTAAATAAAGCTTCGCTATTTCCCCTCTCTGTTAATACCTAGAGACCCCCCACCTGACACAACATCCATTCGGCTGCTAGCGAATGAATTATCAGTCGACATGGATAATGAATTCGTCCTGCGTTGCAAAAATAACTATAATTGCCAAGCGCACGCAGGAGGAAATGGGAAAATGATATTAACGTGTGTTTGCTAGGTGAATTATCCATTCGTTCTAGTTAATACGAACTGTCATTAAAAGCGGCAATAAACCCCCCTACACACATTTCGCCTGCTTATTTATCTCACAGGGAATTCAAAGTTGCATTTAGCACATTTTGCCAATCTGATTACTTATCACATTACAATACTCTTGCATGTTAAAATTCAAATGGCATGCTTCCCAATGGGTGTTAATTTGCATATTTATCATCTAAGCTTCCTCAATAGGGTTGGGAAGTAATCAGGAAAAGTGTGTATTTCCTCCTGATCGCATCATTTTCCACATCAGTCATAGCCTAGGAGCCCATTTAAACTTTCTTGGAAATTCAGTTTTGCAGCATGTAAAATAAATAAATAAATAAATAAATAAATAAATAAATAAAATAAAAGTTATGAATATGCACCCCCCTCTTCCCATGCGCACACATACACATGCATATGTAAATGATGTAAATGGGGTGAGAATTGTAAAATAAAGCATATATCAGATTAAATGTGGAGCTGCAGTTAAACCACCTCAAGGAACGACTGTACTGTCCAAATTTGCAAACTTATGTCAAAAATAAACCACAGGGCTTTCATCACTGGTCTCCATGGAGATAAGCCTGGAGAGGAAGATAGCTGGGAAGAGGGGTGGCCTGTGTCTCTCTCCACACTCTTCCTCGTTGTTATCAAAATGACAATCCTGTGGGTGAAATGAAATCCGACTGAGTGGGCTCCGCTAGCGCAGAGGTTAGCGCTCCTCTCGTCTGCACAGGACTTATGGGCCGGCCAGCTGCCTGCGGCGCCCAGCTTTAGTCGTGACCCCAGACACGGCCTCTCCCAATGGCAGACCAATTTTTAGCACCACTACTTTCCAGGCCTTCTTTCAGAAAACCCCAGCCTCTGGCAATCGCGTGCACACACACACACACACACACACACACACACACACACACACACACACACACACACACACACACACACACAGGCATGGACCAGTCACTATCCATAACTAGGAATAAAACTGAACATTTACGCTGTCAGAAGTTAATCTTTTGAAACAAGATTAAAAGATTTTTATCTCGTGTTAAGTTTTAAGCGTCCTGAAAGGCCGTTTTGCTATTATAGTAATTATAAGCCATGGACCCGAGAGGAATGCTTAGCATATGTACACACTAAAGGACTTATTAGGGGGGGAAAAAAGAGGTTTTGAAACCCTTGAGAACATAGTATATCCATTTCAAGATCTATTAACCCCTTGAACACACAGGGCCCACTGGCAAATCCTGATTTCCACTCTCCGAGCTATATCGTTTTTCTAATACGGGCTAATACGCTTAATAATGAATATCAGAATCTGTGAGTTTTAAAGGGTAAATAACTTTTAATGAAATTTTAATCGCTGCTTCACCTACACAGATAATCTTCCTCCGATCTATAAGATTTGCAGCGCATCACAGCATCTTGAGACAAGTTTATACAAGACTGAGGACTGATCCGAAGTTTAAGCACTACAATACAAAATGAAACATGTTCGAGTTGCAACAGCTCGACCGGTTTCCCTCAGCTTTGCAACTCCCCGTGATATATATATATATATCTACTTTATGTAAAAGGTATCGTTCTCTTTTTAAACAGTTCTCCATGTTTGTGTGCGACATACCCCATCTAAACAATATTGGTATATGTATATAGCGAAAGCATGACAGATAACTCATCTCATATATATTCATAAAGTCATATCACACCATGTCGAACACTCTAAAGAAAAAAAAAATAATACAGTCAGAAAGAAGGAAGAAAAAGGCAACGAGAACAAGAGAACAATCAATCAGAAGGCAATTCGCTGGCGGCTGCATATGCATCAGATCATGTCTTATGTCTTCAAGGATTTTCAGAGCGAATCGTAAAACAAAACTCCATTACCTCCTGCCAGAACATGCAAATGAATCCCACCATGGGGTGAGAGGGAATTAAAGAGCCTTCTCTAATCAATGACAAGCCAAGATGAAACCATCCTATCCATTCTCTTTCCTTCATCAACAAAGGAATGCTGCTTGCCTCTTCGTTACGTGGCCACAGTTCTGTCACAGGGCAGCGATTACACACATGTACACCCATGGTCCATGAGCATAATGTGGTTACACCAGTCTGACCTAGCAGAACGGTGAAAATGGGCAGCAGAGGCTCCTGACTGAGACAGCAAGCTTCATACTGCCCTCTTTCCTGTCGTATTGCTCTATTACAGGTGTCAGGAAGGGTGTTTCGGAGTACTGTTTGGTAGGTTTGTGGATGGGTATGTCTGCACGGAGGGCAAGAAGGTTGGTTGTCACACACACACACACACACACACACACACACACACACACACACACACACACACACACACACACACACACACACAGGGCTGTGTAAATGACAGCCTGGGCCTGAGGATGTGTGTTGGCTGCTTGCTCGGGCTCGAGTTCCTGCCTGCCTCTCCTCTCTGCTCCTCTCCTCTCCACCCGCCTCCTGCCGCCAGCCTGCTACAGCCTGCAGGTAAGGAGTCTGTGGCGCCATATGGAGCGAGGAAAATTAACAACGAGGAGAAAATCTCCACAGCAGCAGGAGGCCGCTACCCTCTCTTCCTCTCTTCTCTCCCCCAAACAAAATTCAAAGATGTAGAGAGGGAAAGAGGGAGAGGATAGAGGGGGTGCTAAAATTAATGGGGTTCAACACTTTAACACAACACCGCCGGCAATATTTGCACAGAATGGCAAGGGGAAAAAAAAAAAGGGAGAGATTTCCCCTTACTGTTCGGTCATATTGTGGTATTATAAATCAGACCCTGGCTTAAGTATTTTACGCCCCTGTTTTATAAATGTACATTAACCCCATTTGCCCCCCCCCCCCCTTCCCCTCAGGAAGATAGTCCTGCACGAGGCTGGATCATGCTGAGGGAGATTCCATTGTCCCCGGTGTGTCCTCGCGTTCGATGCCATCATGAACGAGAGGTCCCCCACGGAGCCTCTCCTGGCCTGGGTCATTGATTACAAAGAGCCTCCTGGTTTCTGTCTGACAGATGCGAATCTACGCTATTTAATTTGGAGCGTTCCCCTCAAAGGGACACCATTAGCCCCTCCAATAGGAGCACAAATAGGATTCCATTAACAACTAGTGTTTCAGTGGAGCCGGGAAATGTGGCGAAGAACTTCACGCCATGCTCCGGGAAAGGGGATGGGGAGGCCTTTTGCATAGGAAACGCATCAAGTGTGCTCAGCGATAAAACATCCCCCCTGACCAAATGTGTCACTCGCTCACTCTTGCCCAGGCCACAGGCTTGCACACGGTCTCTGGAACATGCCAGTGTCAAGCGTGTCCTTGTGTGCCATCAGAGGAGGGTGGGGTTAGTAGTTAAAATGTTAATAAGTGCAATACAGTTTTAATTTAACAGCCCTCTGCATTTCCAATCAGATCAGTGGCTGTGACTAAATGAGAAAAAGAAAATTCAAGTCCTAGTCCTTCTCTTCCTCTGACATAGCAGCAAAGACAAAAAGAAGGTCGGGCGGTATACAGGTCCTTCTTTGTCTTTCATAGTGCCCCTAACGGTATCATATTTGGCGTAGAAAAATCTCTCGATCGCCACACCGGCACTACGGGTTCCTCTTATACAGTACCTTTTAAATACACCACTTTATCAAGTACAGTCTGTAAGCTTCAGTTGAACACAAAGTCACAGAGGAATGATGTATCGAAATTTTGTATAAATGGGACCGTAACAGTAACGGATCACAAGTGTACATACAGAACAATTTCCTGTTGCGATCCAAAAAAGAAAAAAAAGAAAAGAACGTAATGAATGACCCATCATGTCACGGCTAAGCGATGCGCTGTGGTGTGTAATTCAGCGACTAGGTGTGGCAGCTGATAAAGAGTTGAAGAGCTCCGTACGGAACAAGAGAGACAGGATGAAGAGACCTGGACATGGAGAGTCTCTTCACTACATGCTTATCAGTAGCGAAGCCTGTCTCTGTGCAGTCACGCAATAAAACTGTGCATAAATTACTTTATGTAATCATACAATGTAGATTAGCATGATAATGGCAGCATTAATAGATGCCGGGAAGCAGGGAGTGACAGCACTCAGACATGCCGGGGGCATGAACACACGCACACGCACACGCACACTTCAGCTGGGAATAGTCAGTCACACAGGCCTCAGTTTCATCAGCCTGACGATGACAGGACGAGGAGCGTCTGCTCATCACGGGCCTTTAGGCTACAGTGCTACTTTACAACATCCAGCAGCCATAGGCCTCAGGAGAGGAGCTGGTAATAGGAGCTAGTCTACAAACATTGTTTATACATTCAGACAAGGGAGGAGGTATACTTCCTATATATAATCGTTTTATTGCACTTTGAACATTTTATTATCCTTTGAACACATTCACCCTGATCACTAGTCCAGCAATAACTATGATGCTGTGATAAAGCACTGACCTGATATGTAACATACTGATACTTTAGTTACGTGCGTTTCGTATACACATAAGCACTTTTGCTGAATGACAGATTCCCCAACGCTAGGCTGAAGAATTCAAGAATAATTAACGACCATTCTTCGACATTCTGCGACTGATCACCATGCACTGTATATTTTTTGGAAAATACTACACAGAGTCACTCAGTTCAGTCTAAGTGATCCAATCAAACTTAGCATGGTAGCAAACCAGTGGCACTCAAAAACAACTACTTGAAAAAATCAAGTCAAACATTTGTAGAGAAACGAGGTAAGGGAGTTACCATGATGGAACGTTGACTAGATGGAGGCCCGGCAAAGTATTTTAGTGACTAAAACAAGCATGAACAAACTGCACCTCAACTGATAAACGTGAAAAACAAGCTGGTAGTTCAATGACTTTCTAAACATGATCCATTGTGACAGATCGTCAGTTGTCAGTTATCAGATCTTCTGATGTCAGTTATGTCAATTACAAGGTCACTGGACCAGAAACTAGCAACGCTGCTAAAGCCATTCAGCCCGAAATGGAGGTCTTTCACAGACTATCAGATTTAATGTAATACAGTA
>JAQMCW010000036.1:11525999-11537601 GCA_030068335.1 Chrysichthys cranchii | reverse complement strand
CAAGTTATTTCAGTGACCATTGTGGGTTTTTCTTTCTTTAACGGAAGGGTACCAACAATTTTGTCCACGTGTGTATAATATTTATTAGCTATATCATAGTTGTAATTCTATAATAAATGTATAGTCCTTATAATAGAATACTATAGTGTGAGAAAATTTTGATTAGCACCATTCCTCACTATACAGAAGGGTCCCAGTGGTGTGTGTTTACAATGATATGACCGTATGCCATAAATGAGGACATTTGAAATGTGACATCACAGTATATTTCCAAGTGTGGCATCTGCTAGATTATTAAAATAGGGAAGTCTACCTTTTAAAAGAGCACTTTTTAAATAAAAAAAGCAGGTTATGAGAGACAATTCTTTTAAAATACGGGGCAAATAATGTAATGCTTGCACTGTAGTGTTATGTCATTCGAGGTTATTGTTTTTAAAATTGAAAGAATGATAACCGAAAGCCATAACGCTAAACCAAATGGTTAACCTGCCATGAACAGACATGCTCAAAACTCAAAACGCCTGCGCTTGTGCTCGAAGAAACAATATTGTAAATGGAACAGCTTCAAGTTCTCCACTCATTGCTCCCAAGGCTATGAGAGAGTCTAGTTATTATCTCACAGAGCGCTTATCACTCTAAATAGCTAATTGAAAAGCAAAGCATTTCCAGAGGGATAAAATTTAATTCAAATATGTGAATGTAATTGGTGCTTGGTTGTACCAATCAAAACTTTTGTTTCCTTTTCTCTCCTAAGAGCCAAAGACACTTCATTGGGCTCATGACAGGACAGTGTTTAATGGATGATTAAAGTGTGTAAAGGATGCCATTAACAGGTTTGATGTTTAGAAACGAGGTTCAATTCAGGAGAGGAAAAAAAAAAGCACACAATCATTAGTTCATTAACACCGCACCTTAAAATTGGTCTCTCCTTGCATATTCGGGGCTGATATTTCTTGATGAATGACAGCGAGGTTGCGAGCAAAGGTCAGCAGCGCTCCCAGGAGATCCGGTGAGATTGTTCTGTTAACGAGATGCAGAGACAAACGAGCTTACTAATGATCCCCATCTACTGCCATCAGTCGGAAAACTAGAAACAAAATCACCTTGTTTGACTGCCGGGGCTGCTGGGAGCTTAATGAGAGCTCTCAGGCTTAAAGAGGGCTGTTGTTCTTCAGGGAGAGACAAGGAAAGGAAGCAAGGCTTTAGTGGGTAGTCACAGAACAGGAGTGATGAATGCGTTTAATTGCGCTGGGCAATATATTGTGGGACCATACTTTTCATTTGAAGTACTTGTGGTGAAATGTGTAGGTGGTAAATTAAGTCCTTAGAGAAAGCTGATAGTTGTAAATACAGTGAATGATAGGAGAGAGTAAGGACAGCAGGGAAAAGAGAAAGAAGAAGATACTTCCATCGGTGCTATACAGAACAGTGGTTAATGGATGATTAAGAGCTTAGAGCACATCTGGAGTAACTTACATCATGCCGAGGCTGCTCCTTTCCGCATCGTCATGGAGGGCAAACACAGAGCCTTCCCTTTCCTGAAATTTTGTTCGGCACACAGTGAGCATGACTTCACATCAACATTTTCAGTCATATCTGATGTTAATGCACCTGTTAATGTTACACCAAGTGAGACAAGTGACAGGCTACAATACAATACACTGAGATTTTTACCTTGATGTCAAAGCCAATGCCGTGTGCCTTGCACATCTGGAAGAACACGCTGTAGTGCACCTTAGAGAGGTTGGTATGAAAGAGCCGGCTGCTCATCACTGCAAAACGACTTGTTGATGGCGCTGGCTGATTAGACACGAACATAAAAGAAAAAAGTACAGTACTTCTTCACTAATCCTACTAGCAGTACTAATCACTCATCATGTAAGTAACACATCTTGTTGTAGATATGTTTGGACGATGAGGTATTAATTGAGCTATGTGTAATACAGGTTGCACTGTGCCTGGAATTAAAAAGATACACAATATATGGTAAGCAAAGTATCACAGGCTGACATTTGCCAAAGTGTCTATCTTTCATGAAGGTAACCAGGGATCCTGGGAGGGCACTTCTTGGATTGTTAGTTTAAAGCACAATAGAGGACAAGAAGGCGTCCTCGGAAAGATGACCGTGCTCACAGAAAGAGCAGCTAAATGATGTTTTTTTTTTTTTTCCTGAAAGCTTGCTACAGGAGCTGATTAGTTGCGAGCAGTAGTACTCTGAGGACTCTGAGCAGGCATGAAGCATATTTTCTCTGACAGAGGTAAGGCACGAGCAACGGCCTCGGCGCACTCTAGAGAGCCTGTGTAATTCTTTCCAATAGAGCTGTGCTTTGAGCTGTCAAAGGCACTGTCCTGGTCCAACAATAAAGAGACTTTCCAGCCGGGATTTAATTGTGTTTGTAATATTCAGGCCCCAAGTGATGGCCAAAGCTAGAGCCATTAAACAAGAGCAGGGCAGGAAATACACTGAGCCACACACACACACAAACTAAATGAATGTTTGATAAAATAATACAAGTCTCAGATTAACAAGCGTAAACTTGGGCTTGCTGCTAATAAAGAAAGTCTATTGTTTAGGGGGCCGGCATCAGGTTGATGAGGTGTTCAGGCATGCATACACATGCATAATGAATGCTGTATGAATTATTAATGGGTTGATTATTTAGGCTCATCTATCAAAATGATAATGAATTTAACATCTAAACACCAATCAGGTCCAAAGCATAATTACAGTGTTTAGTTGTATTTAACAAAAATAAAACAACAAACCTTCAGCTGATCACTCTTTATAGATGCAGAGATATATAGAGATAATATCCTGTTGAGAGGACTGTTATTGCTCTCTAGTCCACTAACTGGCAACAGATGCTGGATAATTACATTCTTGTGCTACACAGTCACGTTTTTTAACAACCCAAATAGCTAACGTATAAATTCTTCCACCAGGTCAACAAGGTTTCGCTCTCTTGTGCCAACGCCTTGACGAATTGCAATGACAACACCGCGTACTGACCGCTATATATGATTCTGAAACGTAGATCATTACTAACAGGAATCTAAATAGAAGAGGGAGGATAAAAGTATTTGAACCATACCGCATTATGCGTTGGAGTGCTCTGGTGTGCAGCGGGCTTGTTGTTTCGGACTGGTAAAGGAACCTCCAGACGTCCTGTGCGGCAGTTCAGTGTTCCCCCTGTCATATGGAGCATGAGCTGCGTCATAGCCAGCTGGTTACTGTAGCCTATATCCAGATCAACAGCCCACACCTAGAAATACACACACACACACACACACACACACACACACACACACACACACACACACATTAGCATTATAAACATCTGGTGCCAAAATGAGGATGACTAGCACTCCATAACCTCTCCACAACAGTACAGATTAGTTCATGAACATTATTTAAATCTGTACAATAAACTTCTGCCTGTTCATTAGACCCATGGAGCTTTTTATTCCTGACCTTTCCACTGACAGAACACCCTAGGACTGATTTGACATTATTTACAGACTGACTTGTTTTTGAGTTATTGAGATTTGGAATAAAAACCTCCTTTTACCCAAGTGACAGTCAAACAGGCTTAAAACTATAAGAGCTCAATAATAAATGTAATAACTTTGATAATCAGTTGTGAATTCCACCCCTGTGGCAAATGTTTATAAAAAAGTATATCATGGACTCCCTGGCTGTGCTTCATGGATTCCACTTTGAGAACCACTTGCCAATATTAAACGATGTGAAAGGGTTTCTTTATGTGTGAGCTGCAGAACATTAAACTACCCCACTGTGTGCATGTACGGGCGAGACCAGAGACACAGAACAAGAGAGAACGTGGCATGATTCTGTATAACAGCATGTGTACCGCCTGATGGGCTACTCTCGCCACATCTGTATGGTTAATGGCGTCATTATAAGGATATTAAGGGGTCAAGCCCCGCCGTGGCCTTGTTCTTAAACAGGGCTAATTTTCCCTGATAATAAACTAATAGCTGTGCCCCTTTTCAAACACTGGGAAATAAATCACCAGTGAAAGAGTTGTTAATAACTAAGTGGCAGTTGGCAGCCGTTGCCGTCGTCTCTATTTGTCAAGCTAAACGTTCCTGCCAGGGAATGCAAATGGCAGCGCAGCTCCCGAACTCTGCCCCCAGTGCTTTTAATCGGGGCTCACTAGAGCTGGGTCGCATCTTACTGCATTGCTTCTCTCATTGCATAAGCTTAACCCCAAACTGAAGCCACTCTGTGGATATGGATCTATACTCTTGAGGAGACTCTGTGTGCTCAGAATGAAATAATAACAATAAAATCTCTTGTATACCTTTTCTAAATGGGCCTGTCACGAAAGTCCTACATACTACATACCTTGAACAACCTATATTTCAGAGAGACTATTATGATGAACCACGTTCATATATCGTGCCAATGCTGTATTAGAATTCTGTCAGGATCTTGAAAACATTTTTTAATTATTTATACTGATTACATTTTAAAATATTGCCCCTCCTTCTCAATACACTGCTCAGTGCAAAGCAAAAAAAAAAAAAAAAAAAAAGCAAAATAACCGAGATTAAGATCCATGTCTAGCAGTGAACATGAGACTGGGCGTTCAGAGTGAGCATGCATACTCAAAGAAGGACCTAGGTTTTGTTCTGAATCGATCCAGGCATGTCTCCTGACCACAGTTAATACCGGGGGTTTGTGTGATGGGCAAGGCTCCAGAGAGCTATTTAGTCAGTCTGTAAGAATCACCCGGGCCTGCCGCATTGTCAGCTTCCACAAAGGCGTCTGATATATACGCCCAGATTGTACCTGTTTTCTATAGCCTCTTTGCTTTCATTAAAAACTGCAATCCTGCAGCTGAGCCTCCCCTTACACACAATGTGAAGCAGGCCTACAAGGGCAAAACACACGTCCCCCCACCCCCACCCCTTTGAATCCCTTTAAAAAAAACACACCGGCTTTTAGCAACAGGTTTGAATGTAAATTGATGTTCCAATAGAGACAGGTCTGCGGTGGCCGGGCTCTCCCCCCCTGCTTGCATGTTGGAAGAAATGGGACTGTAATTCCTGTAATTCTCTATCCGAACTCCTTTTGCATTCTCATCAACATTCGGAGAATCAAATTCACTTTCTGCATTTTTAGCAGGATAATTATATTTCACTGGACCAGTCCATCCGGAAAAAAAAACACCCCATATTCTCTCATTTTCACAGAAAATGACAGATGAATTTCATTTCCATTCATTTTCAAGTGCAGAAGTGGACGCCAGCTTGCCCTGTAGTCTAAAATGTACCTCACAATGAAGAGAATTAGCAATGTAATGTCAAACATTTTCTGGTGCATTGGGTCAGTCCATTTTAGATATAAAATAGAACTGCACTATAGTAGTGTTTTAATAGTAGTGCACTGTTAAAGTATCAAATATTTGCCCGGCACAACAAGACCACTGTAATAAAATCCTCTAAAGGATGTGTGTATTATGGCAGCCCACATTGCAGGTTGCTATGGACTGCACCAGGCCTTCTCTAGGGGGCTTTTGGATCCATCAGCACTGAGTAAATGTCGTCTTCTTTTTTTTTTTTTACAAGCTCTAATGCCTTTAACACTGGAGGAGATCAGATCAAGGAGCTCCCCCCTGCCCTTTGCGCTCCACAAGGGCAGTCCACACACCACTGCTTTGGTGTTCTAAACCACCAGCCTTTCCATCTCTCAACAGGCCTCACAAACATTTAGGAAACAGCAGAAGCCTTTAGAGGCTCTTTCTAAACGCAGACAATTAAATGAGGGCGCAATACTTCGCCCTCTAGTGGCCAAGCAGCTTAGACAGACTGCCTTGTGGAACAATGGGTCCAGACTTTGGCCAGCAGGTCAGATATCAGTGTACAGTATTTTGAATAATCTGAAACATTTATTTGATGGAATTACACCTGATCATTTCTGCGCACTACAAAGATCCCGGATGGTAGTGAGCCCACAGATGAATGCTAATGATTTAGCTTGTAGTTGCTATTAAAATAGAAACTCCCAATGTCAGTAGTCCACTTTTGGTGATCACAAAGCCTATACCAGAATTTAAGGTTATGCACTGTAAATATGCTCAGTAATAGATTCTATTAAAAACGTATCACAGAATTCGTAAAAATTCAACTCAAGCTTAAGAAGTGGGAAAATGAGCTTCATCCCATACGCCTGGTCATTTATACCGGCCGAATTCTAACGTACTCTTTTTATTAACCCATATTATCATGGGCACATAACTAATGACAATCCAAAATAAACACTTGAATTATTCAGTGACAATTAAAATAATAAAGCGTATTACTTGCTTTCCTTGTAATACAGACGGCCAGAGCTTGCTACCTCTGATGATCTGTGTCTATGGCCAGACAAGACACAAACCAGCACATGGTTGAAGCATTACAAGGTCAGAGGCCAAGGCCCTAAACGGGGAATTAGTTTATTGACACAATGAGACTTGACAGTTTATTAGATGGGAGGGAACCCTCCAGGAGCCATCCATCTACCCAGTAACATCTCTTTCCTAACACAGTAGGCTGAGCACTGATAGCAGCAAGGTGAGAGCCAAAACGGCCGTAAAAAGTCTCTAACTCAATAGATCCACGTGTCTGACCTCATCTTAGCAGCTTTCAAATAAGACTTGTTTCACTGACTGTACAATCTCCTGTTGACTCTGATACATCAGCGTGTCTCGGAGTGCTCTTATTTCTGAAAAAAAGAATCAGCGTACACACCTGTGCTTTAAAAGGGCCGCTCAGAGTGCAATATGTATTTGAACTAGGAGATGATACTAGTTTTATCTGTGCTAATTTAACATCACTTAGCATGAGCCAAATCACAAGACTTTGAGGTAATAAAGCAAGCTACACTGAACATGTCCGATCTGAATGGGTGATCTCTGACCTGCTGTTCCAGGGTGCCAGACTCCAGAAAGGTGACCAGGTCCAGGGAAAAATGACCCAAGATGTGCCGCTCCTGGCAGGCTTTGCCTACCCGCATGCAGATGGAGTACAGGACATCGGGGCTAACAGAACTCTGCGGTACAGAGCAACCGGACACCTGCAGGACACCAGGCCCATGCAGCTGATCTCCACACGACAGCATGCGTACTTCTCCGCCCGGCTCCGCCAGCAGATCCACTGTCAAACAGGTCACGCTTTCTGAAGGAGGGTAAGCCTCAATCACACCACCTGAGAGATAACAGAAGCCATCACAGACAAACATGCTGACAGAACGGTGGTATTACAATTTGATACCGGTGAATTCACCTTTTCTGAGAAAGTGCTCCAGGAAGCAGCTCCAGGTTGGATAGCAGGATGTGTCGAAAGGCTTTGCATGAGAGGCCAACAGAGCAGGCACCACCTCCAGAAACTTTCCTAGAACTCGCTCCTGTACGAGCAGACAGGTGATGATTTTCCTAAAGACTAGCATTTATTTCAGACTATTCTACTGACACACACCAGCATTTATTACTCGGCTGACAGTAATTTGTTTAGTTCAGGAGCCAAGTGCAAATCAAACACTAGAAGTTGTAGTGTAGCTGCTAATAAATAATGGGGAGATTGGAGGGAAGCGGTGATTGACAGCCATTCAGAGTACCACAGCTGCACAATGGCTTTAACTGACTGCCCTCTGATTGCACCTGCCAAACAGAACCACAAAACAGGCCACGCACGAGCAAGCTGATAAATTCCTGAGCAACCCAATCAATCAGTGGATCAATCACGGACAGTCACCGATCAATACATCTCTTGTTGCCCTAACTAGAAAATACTATATTGGCTGTGTCACTTGCTTATGTTGTTAATTGTGCAGTTTGACTTTCTCTGAGTGGTTGCTAAAGCCTGATTATTACAAAGCATTTTGTTACGTAAAGCTCTCAAAAGTGAGACCAACAGAGGACACTGCATTTTGTATTTCGGTTCATTTTACACAGAAAAGGAGCCAAGGCTAAGAAAATAGTTCCTACTGGGTACCAAAAAGACATTTCACTCATTTCAAAGGCATAACCTTATTTGTTAAATCCTGCCTGATAAATGAAGTAGCAGCAGGAGTTTTGGAATAATATCGTGAGTCATAGAGCATAATGCAAACATCTTCCGTCATGACTTCTTTTACATTTCTGTTTTATGCACATAGTTTATAAAGCAAATGTGTTACAACTAACTCCACTGAGCAGCATAGCAGGATGAGAGATGAGGAGTTTGATATTCCAGTCATGAAACAGCCATCATCATATTCAAGTACTGTAAGAACCAGGGTCAATCACTGCACAGTGATTTCACCCTGTCACAAGTCATAAAGCACACAATGGTGCGTCAAAAAGCGTGCGAGGAAGCAGCCCCCTGTTCCCCCCAGACGAGCACACGCATTCAGAGAATTTGCCACTGCACATTCGCATGAACAACAGCGTAGAAGGAAGGAGGAATTTTCTGCCATCCTTTATTTGGACTTAAACTGCAGGCTGGGCTGGGTGAGGAGATTCGAGTCTTGCATGACTTTCACATAAAGATAAGCAATCTGACAATAGAAAAATCAAATGATATACACTGATCGCTGTTTTAGCTCTCCATTTTAGAGCGCAACATTTTCAGAGGTCTTTTTGTTTTATAAAACATTTAACAGAAGCACTGCGGACGTGGAGGACCTTGACTTATTTTATATTCATGCCATGTTTTTCTATTGTGTGAATTAAATATAACTGTTGATTTCTGGAAGAACTTTGCAGAATCATATTACATAGCATTTACAACACTAATATAATAATTAACACGTATCATAAAGCTTCAATATACACCAGACAACTCTGAAAGTCAAAGCTATCCATCTTGACAGAAACAAATATGTTTCGATGGAATATTTACCAAAAATCAAAATGTGGGAAAAGCCTCATCCACCAATTCAATTAAAACTCAAGTGTTCCTAACCTTTTTCCAAACTAAACTATTAGCACACTGCCCATCTGTTGATGCCATTAAGCATAATTTCACACTCTGTGTAATGGCCCATGTGCTGACAGCATGTGAAAGTGTGTAATGTGTAACATATAGTATGTATGGGCTCACCCAGCCATTGAAAGGAGTGAGAACCATACATATTTAGCTCGTCTTTTCTGAATGGGGTGAAAGCTCAGAGGCTGGGATACTGTGCCTCAGGACATGGGCCTCCCATATACCCTTCATCCTAAAGTGCTCCGATCTTTCATTATACACCCTCCAGGCGTGTTCCCCCCAACTTGCCTCAGGGTGACAATGGCGGACTGTTTTTCTAAAGGACCACATGACTTCTGGTATCCGTTATTGCCCTTGCATTAAAGCACAGTCAATAATTAAACAATATGCACACAGTCTGGAGAATAGCAGGAGATTTCCACATGGTTTAACACAGGCAAGTCCGACAGAGTATTACTTGGGCCACGGTACTAAAAACTTCCTCCCTATGAAACTGTTTGAGAAATGGATGCAGCAAACAGTAAATAAGTGTGGAGTCACTGAGATTTAGTAATTGCAGTGCAGAAAGATCACCATAATGGTCTGTGTTCTCCGGGTTCAGTACATTTGGGTGTAGGCATATGCTTGAGCAGAAGACTAGATACACACACACACACACACACACACACACACACACATACACACTAATCCAATCACTCACTGAACAGAAGGCGATACTTACCAATTATTCCTCAGAACACTCCTACAATTAAAAACTTAGACTGATAAAGCTGGACTATAATATTTCAGCATTTGTGCTTAAATTTTATTGTAGCCATAAAGATGCAGAGGAGCAAGCGGTTTATTATAGACAGTATGCAAATAACCACACTGTAAACATAACTGTTCACATTTGGCAAAATCCATGTTCCCGGCATGAGAGGCACTTAAATTGGAACTAGTGAATTAACAGTAGCGTATGAATACAGATCTATCGAAAATGGATGACACGCCGGAGTAACCCCTGTGCTCTCCTTGCTGTTAGCGGGCCTTGCCATTGATTAAAAGGCTGGAGTGGTGGAATAAAGGCCAATGCTTGCTTCCATATGGCCATAGAGCCCTAAGGGTGTAGGGCCAGCTCATCAGGCCCCAACTCCCTCGCCTCTCTCAGGGACCCCAGCTGGTGAAGAGCGCACCCCCCCCAATCATTTAAACCTCCTTCACTTGCTTTTGCCATAATGAAGCTTGGCTGGGCCTCAACCGCTTACCCCTGTAATTAACAGCGCCAGTGCTGCCACAATTACATCCCCTTGCTCGGCCCTCGCGTGAATTAAAGACTGAGCTAATTGCTGAGAGGCAGGGCACTAAGCCTCCTCCGTTTAAAGAGAAAAAGCCTACAATAATAAAGAAAAAAAAAGCATGGGCCAGACCTTGCATGCCTATAAAATGATAACCTTGTAATTAGTTTACACAATGCTTACAGTTTAATGGCAAAGAATAGTAATTAATGTATGACAGAAAATCAAAAGACCCATTATAAGCCTATGAGGGATAAAGAGCGGAAGCCAAGGGAGCTACACACAGCATTAGAGATATATCAAATCAATGTTTAGCTGCTTAGCGAATGTGTTTATATCGACAGGAATTAGAATACAATCCAATATGCTAACACCCAACTATTCCCAACAACTCTTTGCTCAGCTCGCACGTCGCTGACAAGCTCTCATTAGACAGTCCATATATTTTATATAACCTTGGTCAGCCCCAACGGAAAACAAGAGATAAGAGCGTGCTCCACATGCAACAGGAAAACTATTAGTACAAGTGCCCTATGAGTCAATGAGGAGCCTTTAGAGCTGAAGCACTACAATGGTTGTAGCTCTAAAGCGAGTCTAGGAGAGGGCCAGGGTATCAGTGTGGAGCATGGGAGAGTGTCAGGCCCTCACCTGAGCCCAAGCCATCCTCCAGATCTCTGCTCCGTGACGATGATACTCCTGCAAAGCCCAGGGCTGGAAGCTCACATGACAGACATCACAGTAGGCTGTGCCACGACCACCCAACTCATCATCCATCTTAAACAGCCAACGCTGTACCTCTAAATGATGTGTCATCAGCTGGGCAAGACACTCATGCAGCTGAAAAAAAAAAAGCATGATGCGCATAGTAGATTCGCAAATCAGAAAATGTTTAGTGTATAACACAGAACGTTAGTCCATACTCTGTTTTCTATGTGTTCAGTGATGAAAAGGTAAGAATAAATTTCATGATAAACTACAAATTGTCACTGGACAAAAGACCGAAGCTGCACTAAAAACAGGTATCTATTTTCATTACGTAAACATCTCCGATTTTGCTGCTGCTATTGGTTTCACCAAAGTGCAAGCCTAAATGATTAACCAGACGTTACACAAAATTTATAAAGGAGCTATACGTGAACACTTTGTATACAGTACCGTGCAAAAGTCTTAGGCACGTGCAAGGAAATGCTACAAAGTAAAAATGACTTCAAAAATAATGAAATTAAATCTTTCCACTTAAAGGAAAAATACTCCAACATGCATGAAACGGTGATAAACTAAACAAAGTCAATATCTGGTGTGACGACCCTTTGCTTTTTTTGTTTTTTTTTTCTTAAACAGTAATCCCA
>JAQMCW010000036.1:11482401-11492442 GCA_030068335.1 Chrysichthys cranchii | reverse complement strand
GAGCTGTATGCCAAAATCATCAATATTAAAACAATGAAAGGCTTGAACTACTTCAATTGGTGTGTAATGAATCTAAAATATATGAAAGTCTAATGTTTATCAGTACATTACAGAAAATAATGAACTTTATCCCAATATGCTAATTTTTTGAGAAGGACCTGTATATGTGTGTGTGTATGTTAAGGCTTTATAAACCATTTCCACTCTCTTATTAACCTTTTCCACACTCTTATAAACACGTCCTGTGCTCTTAAAAACACTTTCTACACTCTTAAACACACGTCATTTTAACAACATATAAAATTCTACATGCGTACTTAGTGCCAGTGAGGTCACTTCCTGTTTACAGCCTGTTTACTAGCTGAAGTGGCGTACACCGCCACTGTGTGTTCATCTGCTGATGAAATACAATGCATACTGTTTTATTTCGATTTAAAATGTTCTTTTAATGTTTGAATTAACTTTTTTTTAAATTATATTTTATATTCCAGAGTCCTGGGAAAGCCAAAAAATTCCACGAAACAAAATATGAAAATCCGCGATGCACTGAACCGCGATATTGCGGGGGTTCACTGTATATGCTTTTTCTTCTCCAATCTTCTCTAATATTTGCAGGACATCCACTTTAAAGTCTGATATTTGAGGTATTGTGCATGCTGAGATGCTTTTCTGCTCACCACAGTTGTAAAGACTGATTATGTGAATTACTATATGCTTCCTGGCATCTCGAACCAATCAGCCCATTTTCCTGTGACCCACAGAACGGTCACTCATTCAATGTTTTTTGTTTTCCACATCATTCTGTATAAACTCTAAGGACTTTTTTTTTTTTTTATAATCCCAGGTGACCAGCAGTTTCTGAAAGACTCAAACTGGCCCAAACTCAAACAGGCGTTTCTAATAAGGTGGCCTTTGAGTGTAGTTATGCAGTATTAATTGATCGATATGCTGCAAAGAAACATTTGTACCTGAATGCTTGCGATTCAATATGGTTTTCTAAAATGATATAATTTATAGCTTTTTATAACTATAATTTCTGCTCGCAGATTGGCACAATATTTGCTAATCGCTATTACAACCTTTATATTGTGCGCTGAGACCATTTAACATTTTCAGAAGTAGTCAAAAATATACATTTTAGCCTACCTATAAAATAAATAAATAAATAAATAGATAGATAAATAGATAAATAAAAAACACATACCACACACAACCCCTTCCAAAAGTATTAGAACTGCAAGGCCAATTCGACTTTCATTTACTGATATCGACATCTAAACTTGGCACCTTTGACGGAAGTGGACCCAATCGTTTGGTGAGCAATAGTATGGGAACAGAAAGCCTCAAAGTCAATAACACTTAATATTTGGTTGCATATCCCTTGCCTGCAATAACTGCATCAACCCAGTGACCCACTGACGTCACCAAACTGCTGCGTTCTTCTTTTGTGATGCGTTGCCGGGCTTGCTGTACTTTAGCTTCCTTCAGCTGCTGTTTGTCCCTTCAGTCTCCTTTTAGGAGGTAAAACACATGTTCAATTTGGTTAAGGTGTGGTGACTGCCTTAGCCAATCTAAAAGCAAATTTTATGTGCTACTTCAGTGTACTCCAAGACTATTTGTTCTAATACTTTTGCTCACGTGCGTCTGAGGTGCCAAGTTCTTTTTTTTTTTATTATTATTTTTTTTAACACATTTGGATGTAAATATCACAAAATAAAGGCTAAATTTCTAATCTGCTGTCTTTATCCATCTTTTGCTCTCAAACCCAAATGTCTTCAACATTCAAAACAAAAGAATTGGCCTTGCTGTTCCTATACTTTCAAAGAGGACTTTTTTTTTTCTTTTTTCGGGTAATGGTCTGGAAGACAAACTGGCTCAACAGCAACAACAAAACTATAACTTCAACTTACTGACTTAGACGAAACGTTTCATTTGGTACGCATGTTTAAACTTTAAACAAACACACACAAAGCTCACTGCTCCAGCTTAGCACAAATCTTACCGTGCGCTACACAGTGACAAACTTTGTGGTCAAAAGGGTTTTACTTTGTTGAAATCAATCAGCATGCATGAAAGTCTTTTGAGGATCAGGAATGTGGTGAAGCCAGCAAAACATAAAGCCGGGCAGAAAGCAAAAATATGACATGTGGTCACCGTATGGTTTTAAACCGGGGGGGGGGACGGGGGACGACACTAGCTAGAATAATTTCATCCCTCAGCCAAGATTTTTTTGCTGACTTTTTGTCGAGGAAGCAAATACAAATGAAGCAATAAATAGTTGACTGGTTCGGAGAGAATAATTGCTCAGTTGCTTGGCTTGAGGAGGTGTTGTGTCCCGTTTTGCATCCTCTATCAAGTGCACAGTCTTCAAGTGCCCATGAAATGGCCCGAGACCCTGATTTGATACACTGACACAAGAGTGACCGCATATTATGGTGCTTGACTTATTTACACTACAAGGTTTAGCAAAAACTTTCTTTTCAACCATTACTGATGAGATACCCAGCGTTTCTGGAGTTATTCTGGACATGTTTAAGTGGAGTTCGCAGGTCCAAGAGACATCCGTTACACCCGATTGGTAGGCTCACGCTTGAACATGGTCCATCAGTCGGACACAGCAGGAATTCCAGCACTGAACAGCCCTGGGTTAGTGAAACACTCCAAGAAAATGCCTGTCATACACCAGCAAACTTGCACAAATTCCACTCTCTTTGAAATAAATACATTTTTTTCTTCAACTATTCAAAAAAAGGAAAGGTGTGCAGGAAGACACAAAACACACCAACGAACGCTTTTTCCTGCCAACTAGCTGCTACTGTAGAGCCAGACCCATCCCAGGGGCATGACGTCTGAGAATCAGGTCCAGACATTGTCCAGATTTTCCCTCTCACACGTGCCAAACGACACGAGCCTGTCCGTGTCGGAGACATTCTCACCTACTGGAAATCATCATTTTAGTTTAGGAGAGGGGTGGCATCTGGGTACAGTGTGCAGGAGGCAGGCCATGACACAGAAAGTACAGGTAGTCCTCAAGTTATGATGGAGATGCGTTCTGCCACACCCATCGCAAGTCGAAAATATTATATGTCGAACCACTGTGTTGAACCACTTAGCCTATCTTAGCCTAGCCTACCCAGGAGTCTTTTCCTGTAGAAGACAAGCTTTTGAATTAAAATTGGCTCTCGAAGCACACCAAAAAAAACCCCAAAAAAACGCGGTAATGCACTGTACAGTACACCGATACACAAGTCAACTCCGTGAGTTGCGGGAGAGAGTGAGGCATCGCGTGAGGTGAGTGATCCAGGCATCAGTTCGCTTACTTCTGGGTGTTGTCCGTGTACTTCCAGGCATCGTCCGAACCTCTGCATACATCATACACTGTTACGCCGGCCTGCCTGCGCTGCCTGCACGTGAATTTTAAATATTTTCTAAATATTTTACAATTTTTAGAGCATCGCAATCATCATAACTTCAAAAAATTGTAAGTCGGGCCATCAGAACTCGGGGAGCACCTGTACACTGCAAAAATGACGGTGTTCGCTTGTAGCACATCAGCTCTTAGTTTGGTCATAAGCGACTGAGGCATACGGCTCATACGGCGTATGCTGTTCCTTGAACTTGTCTAATGATTTCAGTGCTGACAGAACGTTCAGAATCTCCTCGTCCCTCCAGTCAGACGTTTTTGTTGTCGTTTTTGAGTAAATGACCCTTCTTCATGTTCGGGTGTATCCTTCCACTTTTGCACAAGGTGTGCAACAGAAATGTCATCAACACGCCCACTCACTCGCATGGACTCTATCGGACCTTACACGGACTTTGAACTAGGGAACTGGCAGAGAAAAGTCTGTTTAATTTCCCATCGAACCGACTTGGACGTTTGCATTCTTACGTACAGCTCCTCCGGTTAATGTCTAGATAAGTTAAGGGTTTAAGTGCATGTCTGAAATGATTTAATTTGTGGTCCAGAGAGCATTTAGCTGCACAAACTCTTGCCTAGTACAAGATGACCTCAAAAAAATATAGCAGTATTCCTGAAGTGGGGAATTATAAAGACATAATGGGAATACAATCAACCCCCACCTGTCGCGAGGGTTACGTTCCGGCACCCCCCCGCGACAGGTGAAATCCGAGAAGTAGCTACCTTATATTTATTTTATTATTTAGATATATTTTAAGGCTTTATAAACCCTCCCCACTCTCTTATTAACCTTTCCCACAGTCTTATAAACACGTCCTATGCTCTTAAACACTTTCTACACTCTTAAACATACGTCATTTTAACAACATATAAAATTCTACATGGGTACTATATGCCGATGGGTTGACTTCCTGTTTATAGCCGTCCTACCCTGACTGGTCCCCCTGACAAGCGGAAGTGGTGTACACTGCGTTTTCATTGTGTATTCATCCGCTGATGAAATACATACTGTATTTTATTTTGATTTAATATTCTTTTAATATGTTTGAATTATATATTTTATATTTTTTATATTCCAGAGTGAAATGGAAAAAAAAATGAAAAAAATCCATGATTCAAAATGAGAAAAACCACGATGCACTGAACACACGAGAGGTGAACTGCGGTATTGCGAGGGACGGCTGCATCTAAATAAATAAATTAATTAATTAAAATGTCCAAAACAGAAAGGGACAAGCACAAAAAGCAAAATAAATAAATAAATAAAAAAAATAAAAAAACTTTTTTTAAAAATCTGATACACCAATGTTTACTTTGGCAAAAGTCAATCAGTAAACCATTCTACGTTCTCATAAGCAAAAAGTCTGACAAGACATGCAATTAGAGAGCAAATACAACCAAGAATTACAAATACATTCATCCATCCTGCGTTTCCCCAGGCCGACAACAAAGCCCACGTCTGTGTTTATGACTACTCTCTAAACTCTTCATAGAGCGAGTCCGATGTGCCACGTTCAAAAATAAAAAAAGGTGTGTGTGTGTGTACCAGGTGCAGATCTACATAACACAGGAACGTCCTGGCACACTGATCTACGCAGCTTTTGTGATCAATCACAGCACTGGCTTGATCTCAGGTTAAACTGGCCCCATTAAAACAGCCCAGTCTGTAATCACGACAGAACCCTGCTTCACTGGTTTGTCCTCATATGTAGTAGGGCATTACTGCGATCACAACTTGCATGTACTTTCACAATAACTGTGTCCACGTGGTGCAGGCAGACACCTGTATAAACGGGTGAAATAAAGCCCAAACTATGCAACACCAGCAGGAAGCTCAACAAGCCTCCACTGGTACATTCAACATCATTCTGACAACACATTCCTCATTAACGTGCAGAGCTGCATGGGAACGGAGCTGAACCGTTTGGATAATGTGAGCCAGCCAGGTTATTTACGATGACACATGACTTATTGTTAAGCTTGCACGCGCACAAACACACAAACACACACTTTCCCCAAGCCATCAGACTCCTGAACACTCAGGGACTGGACTGACACACACACATACACAAAAACATACACTCATGTACCTCTAAAACTCTGCACCTCTATAATTTTCCCCCCCTCTACCTCTAACGCTTTGCACATCATATTTGGATTAGCACTGCACTGTCTTGTCTCATGAAGTACGCACTGTCTCGTGACCGTGTTTTTGTCTTGTCTTGTTATGTCTGCACTGTTTGCACATCTGCACACTTTGCACTTCATTGTTTCTCCCATGTTTGCACACACGCACTTTATGTTGTCTTCTGTTGCACACGTACACCTTTTGTACTTTTGCACCACGGTCCTGGAGAAACACTGTCTCGGTTCACTATACACTGTACCACATGTAAGGTTGAAATGACAATAAAAGCCACTTGACTTCACACACACACACACACACACACACACAGATCTAGCATGAAGTGTCAGAGCACAGAGCTCCTGTCCCAGTTAAACATGTTGCATAACAGCTGCTAAGCTGATATTGCTGTGGGGGGATGAGTTGATTAAAACCTTTCAGATAAGCCAGCCAGCCATTTTCATTACCTAATGCACTTTATTTATTTTATTTTTATTTCTGTACAACAAAACCTCACAGCAGCCCAACAACAGAGGTTAACCTGCCCTAGCCATGGAGCTAACCTGCCCACACTTGTCTAGTTTACACAGCGGCACACAGACCTGTCGGCACAGCTAAACTAGATATCCGAGCACCTGGAAAGTTTTTTCACAAAACATTACACATGATTAGGTCGTTCCTATACATCCTTAAATATATCAAAAATAACTTAAATTAGAAATATATTAACTAGGTATAACCAAGCTAACATTAGCCAAGCGCCACACAGAGTTATTATTATTATTATTATTTATTATTATTATTTATTATTGTTGTCATCTTCCACTGCCTAGATTACATTTATTTACAACGTGCTGCTGGTTAATTTACACTAATCTAACTATCTATGGAGTAATGCATGTAATGAATGTGTTTTTAATTATAAATACATTTAATTTAGCCTGCATGACCTGGAAAAGGTTTAATAACAGAACTTTGGTAGGGTTAATTATTGGAGAAATGTCCAACACAGCTCACGAGCCCGGGTGGCGTTACTTTACTTTACTTTTTTAGGTCATGTCAAACCTTCACTAACTTCACTTTATAAACAAGTAATAGACTCGATAAAGAGGTCAGAAATAAACCTTATTCGGTATAAGTGGAGATAAAAGTGTTCCTACGGGTATATTATTAGGTCTTGTCCGGTTTTATACACACACACCACACTAGTAGCCGAGGCAGGATTAGCTAGCTGGCGCCGTTGCTAGGTGGCTAACTAGTGTTCGGTGGTTACAAGTTAGCAAAACAAAACTCGGCTCGCGCCGCCGTGAGTGGAGTGAAATACCTCGGTATGGTTATACATTTCGTGTTTATATTCTGCGTAGTAATGGCCTTTTCAAGTTCGTCAAGTTGCCCCGTCTTCTTGAGCTTCTTCACGAGACTCTTCACCGCCTTCTCACACCATTTCTCTTCTTGTCCGTTCTGCTCTCCCTTCTTCCACCCCAGCAGCTTCTTCACAATCGGCGGTGTGAACGGCAGTATGGACATGTTCGCTTCACTCAGTCGCCTTTTTTACAGCACAAAAAAAGGTAATTCCGTGGGACTTCACCAAAACATCGGGCAAATATCACTTAACAAAACTTTAGTTCCTCGAACAGACATTTAGCCGACGGCTAGAAGCCCAACTGTGTCCTGTACAGCTCTGAAGCGCAGTAATGTCGCCGCTCCCCGCCCCCATCACTCTCCTCCTCACTCGGGTACAGACCGTGGCTCTGTCCCAAATACCCTCAAATCTGCTCCATAGTGCACTACGAACAACAATCAACCGGTTATATGTCACCCCCTAAAGCGCACTCGGAATAAAATGGATAGGTATTTGTATTTCCGCCGACAGTTGGACCTGTTTAGAGTGGATAACTCACTCGTACGCCAAGACATCCTGTACTCTCGGTGTTCCCTTTCCTTCAGGGCTGTTTTTATGAACAGAAATGTACATTATATTGTAATTTCTCAGAGTACAATATTGATCCATGTTTCGACATGGTTTGAGACGACACGCAGTATTTTTAAATGTTTTATTTTCTTTTTCTTTCTTTCTTTCTGAGAACCCTGATGGCTGCTTTAGTTTAATGTGGTCCATGATGATGGAAGGGTGAAATGTGCTTTCAAATGGCACCCAGATTGGAAAACTTGGAAAGGTGTTTACTGGGATAGACGAGTCCACATGTGCAGGGAGAAACAGGGAGGGGTGGAGGCAGCATTGGGCCTGAGTGTTCTCAAATTCAGGCGTGTTTCAGCATGTCCCTTCTATACACACACACACACACACACACACACACTTGGGGATGTCCTGAACCTGAGCATGTGTGTTCAGGAGAAACCTGGGCTTTTCAACATTATTGCACATGGGCAGGGTTTTTTTTTCTCTCTACAAGTTGTATTTAATTTTTTTGATATTATGAATGTCCACACTGTTACAAGTATGAACGTGTAAACAGTAATAATGCTATATGATGATTCAAGCATTGCTAACATGCTGCGTTCATGCATTCATTCATCTGCAGTAACCACTTCATACTGGATCCAGATCCTGTCCTGGGAACACCCGACGCGAGACGAGGTGAGGCGAGGCAGAAGTTTTCCTCCTGGATAGGACTCTGGTCTATCATAGGGCGTTCACAGGCAAGCACTCTTTCAACAATTACCTAGGGGTAATTTAGCATGGCCGGGCCACCTACCACCATGTTTCTGGAATTGAAGCAGGGTCCCCAGAGCTGTGAGGTGGCAGTGCTGTCCTTTGTACCACGTCACCACCCCTGACTCACTGTATCACCTGAAAAATCATTACAATTGCTTGTCAGTTATTTAGAATTGAGATCAGGGAATAAATAAAACAGCCAGGTATGACCTCGAATCACATCACTGATAGGCCACATATCTAGCTTTTCGGTAATTTAAATATTCCTTGTAGCAATTTGGACCACTATAGCCTCCTGAGACCCCAATGTCCTCCAGAGAGGACATCACATTTCCCCCCGAACTACACTGTGTGTATTTCCTTGTAAGATCCTCATATGAGGACCACTGGGTATTACTCTTTTACCAAACTTCTTCCTGTTTGGAGACAATTTCTATTCAAGTTGAATAGTTATGAGTTACAAAAAAAGAGAAACAGTGAGGAGAAAGGACAAGGCACACACCATTAGACTTCACGTCTCAGGAGGATATAGCACCGATGGCGTCTCTACGATAACAGGACAAATCGGATATTCTGCAGTGTATGGAGTCCAAGGTCATAGTTAGGTTATGCTCTTGTGGTACTTTTCCTACCCCATGTGTGGAAACTTGATTAAAGGTAAAAGTTGTGTGAATCAAATGTGATTCTGAGATATCAAGGAACATGTTGTCCTGAGTCATTCCATGTCAGTGCGTCCAGAGCCAGACATTGTAAATGGAAGCGCCTCCCTGGCTGCCCTCAGCATGTGAAGTGTCGACACATTCCTGGTTTACACCCCCACTATGTTGGCTCTGAAAAGAGAGCACCCCGTTTAAGCTAACCCTCACAATAGACGTGATTAAATATTACTTTTATTTCATCCTGTTGGGTAAAGGTGCCTGCTGTCTGATTACATTAGTTTGGTTATGTGAAGATATTGATTATTAAGCGTTGTCCTCGCCCCCTTTATGCGCACAGAACTAGGCCCATGCTATAAATAGCTCTGCCTTGAGGCCCATCCCGATGACCCTTTTCTCTTTTATCTTTTTATATCTCACCATCAATGACACCACTATATATTTTGAGCTTTCTGGCATGGCATCATGCTCTCTAACTGCAATCAGGGGCTCTGAGTAAGCTCCTGAGAGGGAGGAATAGGTTCCCTGTCACGGAAAGTTTGAATGAAATAAATTCCGAGCAGCCGGATGTGTTGAACTTGGTGCTGCTCAATTTTTGTTTAATAGGAGAAAACAACACTAGGACCAAAATGGTGTTGAGCAGAGGCTGAAGAAGCGGCATGTGTTGCCATGTGCCTCCTCTCCAGCCTGCACAAGCCCAGCACCTGTTTACACCCCAGGGACTGGAGGAGGACAGCTGGTGTGGAGTGTGGACAGAGCATGTGGGGGGCAGATGGGCTATGGAGCAGCGATGCAGGATAAGGGCAAATTTCACAAACACATCTAGAGGAAGGGATAGCAGTGGACAAAAGGCAAGACAAGCAGTCTGAATGGCGAATGACAATAGTCGGACAGATAACAAAGGCATTGTGGCAGACTGCACACTGCTTACTCTTCGGGTGGGTGCAGAAGGATCAGCTGGACTACACAATATGACCCGAATTCCAGAAAAGTTGGGACGTTCTTTAAATTGGAATAAAATGAAACCTAAAGGACTTTCAAATTGCATGAGCCAATATTTTATTCACAACAGAACATAGATAACATACCAAATGTTTAAACTAAGAAATGTTACAATTTTATGCACAAAATGAGCTCATTTCAAATTTGATGCTTGCTACAGGTC
>JAQMCW010000036.1:11462205-11472384 GCA_030068335.1 Chrysichthys cranchii | reverse complement strand
TATTATTATTATTATTATTATTATTATTATTATTATTATTATTATTATTATTATTATTATTATTATTATTATATGCTGAGTCAAACAGTTCAACCTATTAAAAAAAAAACACGCAAAACAAAACAGGTAATTCAACTAAAAACCAATCAGGTTGCTTTGCCTCAGGCTGAAGCCACTTACAGTCGCCAGACTCCTCTCATTTGCTTAAGTGCACTGCCTGGAGGCAGTCCTGTAGTCTCCACTGGAAATGGGAGACTCACAGTTCATCGTTTCGTCAGTATGTAGCTTGTCATCAGACAGAGGGCCCTCTTCACCAACATGCTTCACTTACATAGTTACAGAAGTTTATCTATTACAAAACCAGGCTAGAATAACCATGCACTCTTCTAGACCAGTAGCTTTAGCAGTAGTGTCTGAGACCCTTCAGGACCATAAAGAGCTTAAATCTTGAACCTCTTTGGGGTTTTTTCCCTGGAAAAAACCTTTTTAGAACGCTGGGAACCTTTACCTATCCTAGGAACCTTTGAGACTTAAGTGTATGCAGGCTCAGTACCCATAAAAATAAATAGATAAATAAATAACAACAACAACAACAAAAAATAAATAAACCCACAACCACCAATCCAAAAATTTAAGCATTAGTGCAGAAAGGGCTAGATAACAAGAAAAAATACTAAAGAGGAAAATGTAGACGATGCTGCATGTGGATGGAACTGTCAAATGATGTGTCCAAGTTTTTCCAGGTACATATTATTTTAATCGCAAATGCTGGCTCCAGGGGAATGCTATAAGTTAGCTGCATCAGGAAGTGGTGCTAATGAAAGGAAGCCACATCTCCTATACAAGCATGCACAGTACGTGCACGTTACCCAATACTGTACGTTATTCCAAGTGTCCAAAGAGAGTTTCGGTGATCCAGGAAGATGAGTGCATTGAGTGCATGGAAAACAAGAGGACGTGAGAATCAATGTGGAAGAAAAGTGTACAAGAATAAGAACAATAAGAAACTGAAAGACCGAGGAGCAAAGTAAGTGGTGAAAAGCGGAAAGCTCGAAGGGGTTGGGGTATTTGGGAGAGACAATATGACCTGACGTGAACTCGGTCACAAACAAGCCTTGGGCACAGCAGCTTATTTCAGGCTCTGTTTGTTTTGATATGAAGCTGTGTGACTGCTTTTCTTATTTAAAGGGGGGGAAAAAATCGAAATACAATTGAGAACAGTTTTTGAATTAATTAACCGAAAAGCTATGAAGTTCCGTGAAGCCACAGTGGAAAGACAAATAAATAATTGTGAAAACACAAGCCTCTTGCATAGTATTTTGGCTTCCCACAGAAATTGATTTCAATGCTTTTATTTTTTAAATAAATATTATTATACATAAAATTGTTATCTTTCTGTAGCGTCTGGCTACATTCGTGTGAAATTCAATAAGGCCACTTTTAAGGTTTTCTCCCTCTGCTGACACACCTCATGGATAAGTTTGCTTAAAGAAGAACAAGGGGGGAGAAAACAGAAACTGCACCGAAGAAGCACCTCTTGCAAATCATTACACTGTATCCTCTGAGCAGGCTGCTTCTTCTACTTCTGCATTTGTACCTTCTTGGGCATTCAGCCTCCAGTGTCCCTGGTTCTGTGTGGGTGTGAGTTTCGCATGTTGTCAGCGTCTCGATGTGGGTTTCTTTCAGGTTCTCCAGTTTACACCTACCCACCTTCCAAAAAATGGTTGTAGGTAGCTTAAATTGCCCCTCTTGCAAATGCGTGAGTGCACGGAGCCTTACAATGAACTGGCATCCCACCCAAGTTCTAGTTATTCCCGTCTTGCACCCCGTGTTCCTAGGACGTAATAATCACTCCCTCCACCTGGCCAAAGTTAATGTTTTCTGAAGAAATGCAAAGGCTCGTACATTCATTTAAAGCTTGGGCGTTTATGATCTTGTTGTTAAAGGAATAATTCCGTTTTTGTTTTTTTTGCTTAATAAATATAACCTTCATCTGCCATATCCGTAGTGTATATGTAATTCCAATCAGCTTGACACGTTTCCCTGAACTGGACAAGAAAGGAAATCCTGCTTAGGGGATATTCACTTACAGTCATGGGCGAGATTATCGGCACCCTTGGAATTTTTCCAGAAAATGCACCATTTCTCCCAGAGGTCTTTTGCAATTACAAATGTTTTGGTATACACATGATTATTTCCTTTATGTGCATTGGATCAATACAAAAAACAGCAGAGAAAAAAAGCCAAATTTGACATCATTTCACAAAAAACTCAAAAACTGGGCTGGGCAATATTATTGGCACCCTCAATTTAATATTTGGTTGCACACCCTTTGGAAAAAATAACTGAAACCATTCGCTTCCTATAATCATCAACAAGCTTGTTCCACTTCTCAACTGGAATTTTCGACCACTCTTCTTTTGCAAACTGCTCAAGGTCTCTCAGATTTGAAGGGTGCCTTCTCCCAACAGCAATTTTGAGATCTCTCCATAAGTGTTCAATCGGATTTATATCCGGACTCATTGCTGGCCACTTGAGAACTCTCCAGCGCTTTGGATTCAACCATTTCTGGGTGCTTTTAAAGGTATGTTTGGGGTCATTGTCCTGCTGGGACACCCATGACCTCTGACGCAGACACAGCTGTCTGACACTGGGCCCTACATTGCGTCCCAAAATCTTTTGGTAGTCTTCAGATTTCATGATGTGATAGGTGTAGTTCCAGATTCATTCATGGTCCACTATATGGCCAAAAGGAAGTGGACGCCTGACCATCACACACACACACACACACACACACACACACACATGGTTCTTTCCTCAAACTTTTCCTACAAAGCAGGAACACAAATAGCTGGAATGTTTTGTTCATGCTGTAGCATTGCCTTTTCACTTCACTAAAACTAAGAGGCTCAAACCTGTCCTAGCATGACAATGCCCCTGTGCACAAAGCATGAAGACTCCATGGTTTGCTAAGATTGGCGTGGAAGAACTCAAATGGCTTACAGAGTCCTGACCTCAACCCCACTGAATACCTGAAGATACACGCTGGTTAACACCATCACTATCAAACCTCACTAATGCTCATGAGGCTGAATAATCCCAAATCTTCACAACCTCACTCCAAAATTTAGTGTAAAGCCTTCCCCGAAGAATGAAGGTCATTATAACAACAAATGGAGGGGGGTGGGGTTAAACCTTGAGCAGGATGTTCAGCAAGCACATACTGTATGTGTATGATGTTCAGTAGTTCACAGACCATTGACCATATAGTGTATATTGCATATTTTAAATATTTATTGGTGCCCCCAAACTACCCTTAGACTTTTGAACGTGTGTTTTATGTTAGGTTTTTTGTTCTTTTCTTAGCACAGGGTCAGTTGTAATTGCTCACTACAGTCGTGGCCACGATTTAAGTATAATCACTGGATCGTTTTGAAGTATATAGTGTATTATTTACCTATACATGGCAAATTTTCTATTTATGTGCAGATCCTAACTGGAGGATGATCCCATAATGGTGCCCCACATGATCTAGGTCCCCTGACCTCCCAGTGCCTGCCACGAGTCCTCTTCACCTGTGCACACGGGACGTCGAAGATACACGCTGGCTGCTCTTCAAAGCTCTCAGCTGTTCGCCTTTTAAATCATCCTCATGATCTGTCCTGTCTGTGCACTTTATCAGCACCGCTGAAGATGTTTCATTCGCCGCTTTCACAGTGAGAAGCTTCTTGAATGACACACACACACACACACACACGCATATTTCTACGAGCTACCATGACATTTATTATGAAACCTGTCAAAGTTAAAGGCATGTTCCCCATTGCCAGGAATAAAGGTGATGAGATATCTGATAAGTGTTTGGGTGCTATTCAATAAGTTCTTCAGCTTTAAATAAATTGTGTTGGCAGCAGTGAAAAGAAATGCCGAGAAACCTTGGATTTGAGTTAGTTGAGGAGATATAAGCTTGAATAAAAATAAGGGGTTTCATTAAATACGGATCGTAATTTGGTCTTAAGTTCTAAAAAAAGAAGAAGAAGAAGAATCCGAATCGGTTTGTTGTCTATCAGAGTCAAAACAGAACGTTTTCGATCCTCCGATAATTTAGAAACATTATTTTTATTCATAGGAGAAAAAAAAGATGCAGTATTTTTGCACACAAGTTGCCAGATATTTATTACAGTCAATAAATAAAGCGCTAAAGAGACGCCAAATTTCCAAACACCATTTTGAGCAGGAAAGTGAGTTTCCATTTTAGTTTACAGTTTTCATGTCATCTGGTTCTTGACCACACATGTGTCACATGGCCTGCGGAGATATCTTTAGAAAAGAGAAGATTTTTGCTTCTGACAACTTCAAACCCGGATCCCAGTGTTTCTTAGTTATCTGAGCAAACTAAAGAACAATATAAACCACATCCTGGGGCAAGGCACATCAGTGAGGCAGGCTTGGTGGTGTTGTTTTTTCCCCCGCTATAGACACATAAGTCTTTTAATCTAGTCATGGTTATGCTTTTCATCTGAAATGTATGAGAGTTAATCACCGCAGAGAACCCCGCTCCCCTTTATCAAATCAGGCCATAGGAAAGCAGTGTTATTTTCCACCCATTAGAAGTTAGGATCAGGAAAATGACAAAGTGGCAGGGTAGTTGCAGTAAAAAGAAAAGGGACCTTTGTTAGCCTTCTGTTGTCTGGCTCGATGAGGTGAAATTAAGTTATTCAGTTTCAAACCTGTGCCCCAAGCAGATGGAGAGAGACAAAAAAAATCTCTTTTGTGTGCCACAGACTAGTCTCTCTCCACCCCGAACCCTCCACCCCGCCTTTTTTTTTTTTTTTTTTTTTTTTGGAAAAACGTACATCTTCCGTTCTTGCTGAACAAGGGTTGACAAGTTCTTGTCGTTCCTGGCCAGTTCTAGAAAGATCCAACAAAAGCCCCCTTGTTCCTCCTTTAGCGTTTGTCAGACAGTGCACTTTGATATTAAAAACTCCGGCGTGAGGAAGGCAGAGAAAGACAGAGGGAGGCATGAGGTGAGGGAGGGAGCAAAAAAAGATGAAAAGGAAGAAAACAAACTCCTACTGTCTCCTAAGCCCCGTGTCTGTAGGTGTAGCCCCATAATGGACTCACAAATATTTGTCTAGTCAAAACAAAATAAAGACGCCTCTTTGACGCGTTATATAGTGGGTACAGTCAGTTGCAATCCAGGCGTCTCTTGCTTGCGTCCTCACAACAAACAGCGCACTCTCCGGTCGTTTGCTGTTAACAGTGATGGCATTGACACGTACAGTACCTGCTTTTCTAACAGAAAGTCTGGACGGCCATCTTACCTCATCACATGTAGCCAAAGCTGAAAATTCCCCTGAGGTAAGTCTACCTCTCTGGCTGAGACACTAGAAAATCCCCAGAAACAAGTAAACACTGTCCCACTCAAAGTGTGCCAACGATGGGGCTACAACCTGCCAAGAGACTGAACTTATTAATGCGGAATATATTTTAGGCCTGATATAAAGGATTTAAGGGAGCTATTAACTGGCTAATATATGCCATATTTCATGAGGGCTAACATTAATTAGCATTGGCTATATGGCCCATATACAAATAACTCTGAATTATTTTTCCAAGCCTAACTTACACTTACTTTTTTTTTTTTTAAACATTGTTAAGTCTACAGTTCGTAGCACAAGATAGACTTTCAATGAAGCGTGGCTAAGTGGTTAGCACTGTCGCGTCACGGCGAGAAGGTCCCGGGTTCGGAACGGGTGCCTTTCTCTGTGGAGTTTGCATGTTGTCTCCGTGTTCGTGTGGGTTTCCTCTGGGTGCTCCGGTTTCCTCCCACAGTCCAAAGACATGCTCATTAGGTGGATTGGCTACCCTGAATTGCCCATGTGTGTGAGTGTGCCAACGTCAGACGGGTCGACACGTCGGTTGGGGTGTTTCCATGGTCACAGTGGATGTCACACTGCGAGGATGGCCCTGCACGGCGTGGGACTAACGCTAGGAAGAAGAAGAAGATGAAGATGTCCGAGAATACCATTAGCCGGTTATTGGCAAAGGCCTGCAGGAACAGCTATGCTTCCAATGGTCACTTTATTGAACACAAGACATCCGCAATCCAAAGTAAAAACCAGGTCCAATCACAAACGTGTGAGATGTTCTACCAGAGATCTGCTGTAGATCAAGTTCAACAGAATGGATTGCCAAACAAATGAATGCGAGTTTCCTTTATGCTACATTTGTTCACCACATTCACTGGGTTAACAGGAACATGGTGACAGCTGGGTTGTGGAAACATTTACATGTCATGCCATTTGAAGTACATTCATGTGTATAGAGACATTTGGGAATCAGCCATGAAAGAAGACAGGTCGCACACCTTTTCACAGCAGGAAGGACAAGCCTTGACATGCCGACCTTTGCAGAAGAACGCAGAAGTGAATGTAATGAGGTTGACTTTTCTTTTCTTTTTTTTTTTCTTCTCTTTTTCTTTTCTCCCTCTTGTCTCTCTTCTCCTATTCCAAGGCGCCTGCGATTACACTGATTCTCGGATCCCTCTGGGCACTTATTACAGCATTTATATCAACTCTGACTTGCTTAATGTTGTTCATACAAGCAGGAGACGACAGACAATTTGAGGGGAATGCCGACAGTCCCGTGATGTAGCGTTGGAAAACAGATGTGCCCTAAAAGAACACAAAAGTGAAAAGTATTTAAAAGCACTTGAACCTAAAGCACCAGATACTGTACCTGAACACTTTTCCAACTAGCCCAGCAGATAGCCAATTTAGTATTTTTTGCAATTTTGTTTTTACTCAGCAGTCATTAAACGCTGAGCCCTTGTGTGAGTTTTCAGGTCTGGCACGCTGGTACGTGCCACGCCTGTTTAGCGTTAGCATTTATCTCTCTCCTGTTGCTCCAGGGTAATTCCTAATGGAGATCCTCGGCCTTGTTAATGACTGTTTGAACATTGTAAGCATCGGCACTGCCAGACCCCTGTCACTCAAACCTGCAACCACACGCTAGTGCAAGGGTGTGGCCATAAATCACCTCTGAGAGCCTGCAAGAACATTACTAGAAGGACTAAAGAGAAAAGTCAGAATGAGGAGTTTTGCGTGTTCTTTCTTTTTGCACCGTTGGTTTTCCTCTGAGTTCCCCAGTTTGCTCCCACTTCCCAAAAAATATGCTATACAAATTGCTTCAAGGGGTGAATGTGTGTGTACATGGTACCCACACCTGATGCGCTAGCCAAATATAAAATTCAATTGAAGCAACAAATAAAATCATAACTAAATAACAGTCCTGCAAAATGATATCTATAGAAAATTGATCTGCCAAGATGTAACTTCATAGTATATGCTATCGCAAAACATCTGATCTTTTAATACACAACTGAAACCGGTAGATGCAAATTAGAGATGCAGGGTTCCCACTCTTTTCCACTGACAAAATTTCAAAAGTTTTCCATGACTTTTTCATGACGTTAAAGTGAATTTCCCATGACTTTACAGCACCCTAAGTGTGTCCAATTTAGCATACTTTTAGGGCTAAATATGAAATGTTAACCCTTTCCACTCACCTTATGGTATGGGATCATATTTTTTAAACATCCAAAATACTGTCAATGCATTTATTGTAGTCTTTATTAAACAAAAGACCTTTACGACCAAGTATGACAATGACTTTCAAGCTCATGGGAAAGTAGTGGGCTTGCTGAACAAAGACTATTGTAGGCTGGAGCGGCTGGCGCGTATGTTCGGAAATAATCATAATAGCCTAATGATAACTTAACAGAACGCTATAGTTGCGTTAAGGAGAAACTAAAATTCCAAGACTTTTCCGAAACTTTCAATGAATTTACAAAATTCCGTGACTTTTCCAGGCCTGGAAAATTACATTTTCAATTTCCATGACTTTTCCAGAATTTCCATGACCGTGGGAACCCTGGAGATGGCGTGATATAAATACTCCCTTTCTGATACTAAAAGCTTGAGAACGTCCAACAAATTCCAGTATTTTTAACCCGCTTGTTATTTTGTGGGTCAAATTGACACTTTAAAGTTAAAAAAAAAAAAAAAAAAAGGCAAAAAATATTTTGTTTCGAATTGAAACTTCTGCTTGGCTTAATAAGTGTAATTAGCGTATAAAATGAAAATGGTACAACACCCCCCCCTCCCCCCCATTTAACCTGGCAGTCAAAGTGGAGGGTAAAACACACACACACACACACACACACACAGTTATTAATGGTTATTAATAGTTAGTAATGGAGTTAATAATGATATATGAGCAGTGTTTATTGGGACGTTTTGGTTTCTTGCACTTTTGGATAATTAAACATGCCCCGGGTCAAACTGACCCAGGAACTTCACGCTGTTCCTGAGAAAAACAACATAACAGGAGGGTTAAAAGCTACGCTTTAAATTGAAGCATTAAAGTGATCTTTCTCTCATATTACCGTACTCATATTGCTTAACCACTATGCTACCTGAGCAAGCACACAGGCATAAACATGACTTGCCCTAGACTGGCATGGAGGAGCTTTGGGTTAGATATAAATGCAGGTTTATTGAACACAGGCAGACAAATTTGAAATAGCATTTTAAAATTATGGGCAAAATCAGAGACAGGTCAGGCAATCAGCGACTAGAATCAAGAGGGACAAAGACAGGATAAAAGTGGTAAACACACAACAAGGATCAAAACACTGAAAGCAATCGAGGATACAAAGGCATAGGAACATCACTAGCATGTACCAGGAGCGAGACTTTGTGCTTAAATACTGTGTGTGTGTGTGTGTGTGTGTGTGTGTGTGTGTGTGTGTGTGTGTGTGTGTGTGTGTGTGTGTGTGTGTGTGAAATAGGTGTGACTAATTAGAAGTAAGGTGAACTTGAACGTGAATATTAGTCATGTCACAGTGTTTGTGTTCCTTGAGGATGATGGGAGATGGAGTTAAACACAGACGTGTCATCTTGTGGAGGACTCTGACTGACAGTCTGCAGTCTGCGGTCTAGTGTTTTGCTTTTTACTTACTTTAATACTCCTATAGATGATAGCTAGCTACCTACATGCTATTATGGTAATAGAAGCACTTAAGATACCATTAGTCAAGTCATCAAGCCAACTTTATTTATACAGCACTTTAACAACAATCCTTGCTGACCAAAGTGCTTTACGTAGATCGTTGGATCACAATATGATAAAAGGTATAAAACTACATACACAGTGTAACAGCACTGTACTGTAATCTACTTTACGGCACTTTGTTTTGTACACTGCAAGCAAGTCTGTGGGATTCCAGTCTAGATTTGTGGAAGAACGGGATCCGATAAATTCCTTTCTCTGCTCTGGTATGACGCGGAATTTATTCCATCAATAACTTGCTTTTACTACCTGAAGGCCAACATCAAACCTCGTCCTGATCATAATCTCCAGATGCTGCCTATGTTAATATTTCATCAAGACCTTCCAGCTTCCAGCCAGGTCAAAACGCCTATCATATCTCCTCAGGCTCCCTCCTGGGTCTATCCCACAAAGTCCCCCTTCCCCGCTCCCGCTTTTCTCCTCAGGTTCTTACACTCAGGTGTTGACAGAAGCCAGCATTCACAGTCAGTCAGTTTGGGTCTTAACAGGGCTGAGCTGAAAGACATGGCCAGATTAGAGCTCTCAAACAGCCTCTTGTAGGATGGCACTAGACAAGTGAGACCCTCAGGTTCTCCAGCACTCACCATAGGTCCAAACGCTGCTGAACAAAAGCAGAGAGGAATGCAAACTGCGGCTTGAGTTACAGAGCAGCTCAGGGAGGTTATTAAGGCGGGGGCGCTACAGTGGCCTTTTAGAGCCTCCAGCACTGTTTCTGTTCAGAAGAGAGGCCCCTCTGGTACGCTGAAAAGAACGACTCGGCAAAAAAAACAAAAACAAAAAAAAAATCGCTCAGGATGTGAGCGTCATAGACGTTTATTATCAGGTGTGGATTAAAATGAAGCAAGTCCATGAGAGCACAAGGATGATACAGAATAACCCGAACCCGTGCCTTAAACATGGATTACATACAAGGTTCATTTGGTGATAGTGAACCACAACGAGATTTCTGAATATCCTGGTTCATTCCTTTAACCCATTAGCTTCCACGGTCCCCATTTGGGGATCATATATTGAATGGCATAAAAAATAGATGGCATGTGCCAT